>JAULJZ010034860.1:0-14866 GCA_032270985.1 Heliamphora pulchella
TTGTAGATTTGGTCCTGATCTGTTTCCATCTACATATTCGATCAAATCTTGGTAGGATGGGAACTTATCTTTCTATTTAGGGGGCTGACATGGGCCTCCTTGGTCTGGGTTGCCCCGTCATGGCATGGTCCGAACTTGTAGGGTCCAAACAACTAGTGGTTCGGGCTTTCGATTTATTGGAGCAGGCTGGATGGGATCCTGTGTGCTTGAACTGGGCCTTTGGGCCCATTACTTTTGTCCACTCTCATAAAATTATCAAATTGATATTCAACATGTGCCCCACTTGTCCCAACACATTGCAATACGAACAAGGGATAAACCATTTTCTTCTTTCTTTGCATGATGTGTGTATTTATATATTAAGGTTTGAATTTATTTTTTATACCTATAATATAAGAATGAGTAAGCTACTTTACTATTCATTCGGTAGACCATTTTTTTAATTCTATTTTTGCCACTCCCTTTTTTTATATTGGAATGCGTTTTATTCGGATTTTTTTTCCAATTTTTAATCTACAATATAATAAAAAAGCCGATTGGTTCACTATTTATTTGGCGGGTTATTTTTTCTATTCTATTTCTGCTCCTTGTTATTTCTTTTATATTGAAATGAGTTTTACTTGAACTTTTTTTATTTTTAAATTCAAACTTAATCTTTTAAAAAGAAAATTACTTTTTTACTATTTATTTTGTTAGTATTTTTTATAATTTAATTTATTTTGTCCCTCCATGTATTTTTGTTTTTCTATTTTTTAGTTAGGTTGGTTTAGACATTTAAACAATACTAATAAAAGTCATGAGTTTTTCTATTTTTACTGCTTATAAAATGACTTTTATTTTAATATTTTGTGTCATTGTTGCCCTCAATATATGCTATTTTTCTATTGAAATATTTTTTATTATTTAATCCACACATTTTTTTAAAAGAAAATATAACATGATGAAAACTGGGCGTTATTAATTTTGTTTTATTTTTGGTTCTTTCCAAATTTTTATATATTTTGACCTAAATATATTTATGGGCTAAAAATTTTAAAAATATAATATGTTTGCTAAACGATGAAAAAAAATCATAAAATAATAATATAATAATTTTACTAAATAATAAAAAGTTAATAAAAACAAAAACAAAATCAAATAAGTTGTCCATTATTAAGTTCTTTAGATATTTTTATAAGTTCTTTGAAAAAATAAAAGAGTAATAATTGGACTAAGTCATGAAAAAAATTAAGAAAATGATCGAAAGTTATTTAATACGTGCTCGTTGAGTGCTCGAGCGTTGCCGCGATGATTGAAAGTTAGCTTTTAGGGTTTTTGCTAGAGGCTTACATATAAGCCTTTGTTTCATCTGGGGTAAGTGTGATACACTAGAGAGGTTAAAAAAGAGGCCAAAAAAAGGTGACACAGTAAAGACTCAAAAAGAGGTTAGGAAATTTATAAAGAGAGACTTAGTTTGAGGCTAGAAATAAGAAAGACATTGTTATCCTTATTTGATTATAGTGAATTGATTTCTTCTTACCCGTGAATGTGGGCACCTAATTGAAACACAAATATTCTTGTGCTCTTTGTACTTGTTCATATTCTCTATTGTTTTGTGTGGAATAAAACTAATGGTGTGTATTCGTTGCACAATGAGTGGCATCAAAGTTTCGAGTTACGAATTGATCACTTAATTGCGGTAGAGATGTTGAACATCAATTATGAAATCAAGAAATTTACTAATAAGAATAAATTCTCCCTATGGTAGCGATGTGTGAAGGATTTCTTGATCCAACAAGGGGCCTACAAGGCATTAGTTCAGCTCACAAAGAAGATGAAGAGTTGTCCTAGCTATCTTATGCAGGGCTTTACGACACAAATGCTTTGCAAGACAAAAAAGTCATAGAAGATAACCGATGATGATTGGGAAGAACTTGATGTCAGGGCTGGGAGTGCAATTTGATTGAATTTAGGAGATGAGGTTATTTATACTATGATCGATATAAAGACGATAGAAGAGATTTGGTAGAAACTAGAAAGTATTTACGTGAAGAAAAATTTGACAAACAAGTTGTACAAGGAGAAAAAGTTGTATGGATTATAGATGAAGGAAGGCATAAATTTGTTAAAACATTTGAATGCTTTTAATATGCTTATTACACAGTTAACTAGCTTTGAGATTAAAGTGGATGGGGAGGATAAAGCGATACTCCTATTAGCATCGCTTCTTACATTTTTTGATCATCTTGTGACAACGTTGAAGTATGATAAGGAGACGTTCAAACTAGAAGAGGTGATCAGTGCTCTCATGTCATATGAAAAAATGAGAAGAAATGATAAATAGATGCAGAGGGATTGATTGTGACCGAGTCTAAGTTGAGTTGCGAAAGGAGTAAGTTAAAAGAACATGGTTCTAGTAAAGGAAGACCTCAATTCAAATCACGAATAAAAAAGAATGTGGAGTATTTCTACTGGCACAAAATTGGTCATTACAAGAATCAGTGCCAAGAACTAAAGAAGCATATGGAGGAAAATAAGAAAGAAAAGACGCCTTTAGAATCTGTCAGTTTTGCAGAGGAGGCATTAGGTAGTAGGGTATACGCATAATTACTTTTAGTATTTCCTACTTTCATATATGTCCAATAAAAGAGTGGTTTGATACATATATATCCTGCGATGGTGATATGGTTCTAATTGGAAATGATACAATTTGCAAAACCATTAGAATTGGTACAGCGAAAATCAAGATTTTTAATGGAGTTGTGAAGATTTTGGGGAATAAAAGACATATTCTAAGGCGGAAAGAAAATTAATTTCTTTGAAAGTTTTGGACTCTTTGGGTTGTAGGTATACATCAAAAGGTGGATTAATAAAAATTAGTAAATAAGCTATGGTAATCATGAAATGACAGAAAGCTTGGAATCTCTACAAACTGGTAGGAAATATGAAGGTAGATGGAGTTGCATGCCCTTACTACAGAGGTAGAGTCCAGCATAGATGACACAAATTTTCGGCATATGCAGCTTGATCACATTGGCAAGCGTAGTATGTTAGAGCTTTATAAGAAAAAAATAAAAATAAAAATAAAAAATAATAGTCAAGTGGAGCTCGATTGGAAATGTTTACCTAGTGAATCAGATGATCATGGCACAAATCAACAGTAGTGGGAACATACATAAAAGCCCTATACAATTGCTAAAAGCAGAGAGAATTGAACTCACAAAGCACCATTGAGATATGGCTTAGAGAATATAATCAGCTTTATCCTAACGACAAATAGTGGATACTTTGTCTTACAGGAAAGATACAAGCAACTCAGACGAAAATAAGTGGCAAGTAGTTACGTCAGAAGAGATGGAGTCACCACGTAAGATTAAGACTTGGGAATTGAAAAAAATTTCCAAAGACAATAAGGTTGTTGATTGCAGAAGGGTCGAGTTCAAGTGTTATCTTGACTTGATCCATGTTTGATCATACTGGTGATTAGAGAGGGTGGAGTACTCAAACCTGTGAAAGGGGGTATATATCAAGGCGACTAACATTTTTCAAGAGAATTAAGAAATTCAAGCCAAGGTAGAGATTCTTGAGTTTGTACTGAATTTCTTAAAAACAGAAGCGAGTAGTCGCGAGGCGCTCGAGCGCCGAGAATCTAAATTGTTAGCCCAAGGGCTTTTTATTTTGATTTGATGATTTTCATAATTCATTTTCTAAGAATAAATAGATTTTAAATGAATAATATTTTACATTCTCAAAATAAAAGTGTTAACACATTTTGAACAATTAAATTGACACTTTTACCAAAAAATGACTTATATCTCAAAAATGTTCAAACACTTTAGCATTCTTGAATAAAGAATATTTTGTGTTGATCCCGTTTGAAAATTAAGTCAAAAGCTTTAAGAAAAAATATACTTGAAGTAAATCAAGTGTGTTAACCTCCTTGATCAAATAGTTTGACACCCTAACTTTTTTATAAAGTTGATCTTCAGGTATCAATGTTAGTGTCGACACAAACAAGTTTTGTGTCAACACAAATGATCCGAAGCTCTCAGGACTCAAAAAGAGTTGACACAAATCAGTTTTGTGTCGACACAAAAGTAATCCTCACTTTTGGTATTCGGAAGTTTGGGTGGACACAAATGAAAATTATGTCGACACAAAACAATCGAGGCCATCTGCAGATTTTGAGGTGTCGACACCAACTAAGGATGAGTCGACACAAAAGTCCCAAGGCTGCCTGCAAAATTCAGTGTCGACACCAAAGAAGTCATGAGTCGACACAAAGTGCCTCCTCTCGAATTCAGATGTACATTTGAGTCGACACAAACTGAAGATGAGTCGACACAAAAGAACCGAGACTTTCTTGTAGAATTTCGTGTCGACACCAAAGGCAAGTTGAGTCGACACAAAGTGGTTCCTCTGGATGCTGAAGTTTCAAACGAGTTGACACCAGATCCAATTGTGTCGACACCATAATGTTGGTAAGGTAGAGTGCAAAATTGTGTCGACCCCTCAGAATATTTGTGTCGACCCATTCACTTAAGGGATCCTGCCCTAGACATTTTGTGTCGACACCAAAGGCATTTGTGTCGACACCTGTGACGAAAATTCAAACTCGCGGCAGATCTCAACGGTTGGATTTTTGGCATTTATTGCTCCCACCTACCTCCAACGGTTATGAATGCACAAGAGCCTATATAAGGATTAACTTCTAGCATTTAAAAAAATTGAAGACTTGTATTCACTGTTCTATTGCTCAAATTAATCTCAGAAATCTCAAACTCACATTTATTGCTGAATCTCCAGCTCTTGTTTCTTAGCTCTCTTTAGTTTCTTATTTATTGTAAATCTTTTCTGTAAAGAGAGTGAGTGATTCTCATTTATTATACTTCATTTATTGTAATCAATGGTGAGTCACCCTTTATCCTTTGAGTGAGTGAGTAAATCTCATCAAAGAAGAGTTCAAGAGAGACTAGAAGAAAACAGAGGCTTATTTTCATAGGATCTTCTTGAAGCTGAAATAGACTTGTGAATGTGTCCATAAGCATTCAGGTCGTTCAAGCGAAATCTTGAAAATTGTAAAAGTTTGGAATACGCCCGTGAAGTATTCTGAAAAGTGAAAATACTTAAGGGACATCTTAAGGAGTGGATGTAGGCTATGATAAAATCGAACCACTATAAATCTCTGATGTCTTGTTCTATCTCTCTATTCCTCATCTTTTAATACTTGCATTGATTTCATATTTACTTATCTTGACTTATTACAATATTAAAAGATTTCTGAAAAAAAATTTTAAATTGCTATTTATTTTTTAAAGACGCAATTCACCTCCCTCTCGAATTGCTTAGATCTAACAAATAGCATTTTTTTTCTAGTGTCAACCTTAGTTTTCTGTTTTTTTATTTGTTGGTTTTTAATCTTTAGATCTTTTTGCTTATTAATCAAAATGCTACGTAGATTTTTAAAAATGTTATAATTTTTATTATACAAACACAGGCTAATTGTCATAACCAATTCGAACTTTGGTGACTGCTTTTGACATTTTTGCTCCATCTTTTCAAAATATATTTGTCTAATACTCAATAAATCTTCTTATGAAGGAGCACCATAATTGCATGTCTACATAATATTTCTTTAAATTCAAACAGTTGACAATTGCAATTAACTTCGTTAGTAACATTATTTAACCAAACCTTTAAAGTTGCAAGCCGGTGGTTTTCTCCAAATGGCTTATTTTCATCTACTTCATATTCTGAAATATCAACACCTGCCTTACATGAAGACAGATCACAAGAAATCTTTCCTGTTAGTTCTCGTTGAAACTCTTTAAATTTAGTCTATGTATAGGCACTTTGAAACTGCTTCTCCATATCATAACAAGTTATACAGGGAATCTATGAATTAAAGGAATTGAAATCTTCATGATTTTCTCTTTCCACCTTACTTCGAAGAGCATTTTCATATTATTCTACAAACTGCTTCAAGGTAGTCTTTGAATGGACATACCCATCAAAAAATGCATGCATGCTTTCACTTCGTTGTGTAGTTGACATTCCTACCCAAAATATATCTTTCACAAAAGTTGGCACCCAAAGACTCCTCTGGTTATACAATCTAAGCAACCATTCATTGTTTTCAAGATTGTACTCGGCAATAAACCTACACCAACTCTCTTCAAATTCATCTTTCGTTAGAGAATCATAAACAATATTCTACATAGCAAATTTGATTGATTCATATTGCTTGTATCCTCTCAATTTTTCAAGTAACTTTTTCATAATATGCCATAAGCACCATCGATGTCGTGTACCAGGAAAAACAACTTCTATTGCATTTTTCATGGCTCTATCTTGATATGTAATTATTGCACTTTGAGGACATCCAGACATACAAGTAAGCCAAGACTGAAATAACAATATAAATGTCTCTGTATCTTCACTTGAAATTAATTCACATCTTAACAAGGTTGACGACCCATGATGGTTTACTCCTACAAAAGGTGCAAATGGCATGTCATACTTATTTGTTAAGTATGTTGTATCAAAAGTAACTACATCACCAAACTCTTTGAATGCTGCCTTACTCCTTGCATCTGCCCAAAATACATTTTTAGGCGGCCATCTTCATCTA
This sequence comes from Heliamphora pulchella, assembly GCA_032270985.1. Lineage (NCBI taxonomy): Eukaryota > Viridiplantae > Streptophyta > Magnoliopsida > Ericales > Sarraceniaceae > Heliamphora > Heliamphora pulchella. The sequence continues at coordinate 6,611 of JAULJZ010034860.1, forward strand.
AATTCACCATATAAAAGAAGCCAGAATTGTCAGCTTGCATTTTTAAAAAATAATTGTGGAGTGCAGTAGCATCTCCATCCCCGAGCTGTAAACGTCTAACTTTATCAATATAATTTCTATAGCCCTTCTCTAGAAATGTCAACTTCTTATATCCTCCTGCTTCCACAACAAATGAATGGAAGTTTTTGTTTAATCTCATGCCCGCTCTATCATTCAATTCAAGTCTCCTTTTCACAAATAGTTGAAATGCTCTATTGCATCTGTAAAATCGGGATTTGTTTGGACTCAATCCATGGTTATGGTCAAGTACAACGGAACTTATTCGCCACCTCCAATCTGGGCACAGAGATGCCCTAAGCTCAGCTTTGCAATCTATTTTGGATATCAGACGCAATCTAATAAGAACACTTGATTTATTCGAAGACTTGCCATGACGAGAACAAGCAATAGTATAATACCTCAACTCCCCATCATCTCCCTTAACATATGATCTTTTACCACCAGAAAACCCCTTTTCCTCACCATAACTTGTGTAGAATTCCATAAGATGATTGACAGAGTCAAACAACGTTCCAATTTTTGGGGTCCTCTAATTAATCTTCTTCATTTAAACTTTGCTCAACTTTGTTGTCATCATTTAAATTATTGCTTGTATAATCACTGATGCTTCTTTCATAACTCTACAAAATAATATTTAATAAGTTAGACTTGAACAACAATATTGACTTTTGTTTCTAAGTTTCTATTAAAAATGCGTGTTTATATCAATATGCATGATAACTTAGCCAATCAAAGTAAATATGCCAGCACATTTAGTATCCTTGAAAATATTAAAATATTGTCATAAAATATTTTCCATTGATGAAGCTTTCTTAATTTTTCTATTCATCTTCAAATTTGAATAAGTATAATCACACAAACATATATACATACGAGATTCATACCATTAATTTAAGGACACAAAGCAATAAGGGCGCCATCATCGTCATAACTCTAGTTACCGCTGCTAGCTAAGAAATAGAAGAATATAAAAGGTGCCAACAAAGTGGGATTTTGTAAAACATGGGGAAAAAAAAGACAATAGAAGTACACTTTTTTATCGCATCTGTTGTTGAATTCCAATGTACATAATCTATTGTTGAATAACAAAACCAATATGTGTGTGTGTGTGTGAGAGAGAGTTTATGAATAATCATCATGAAATTCTTATAGAAAATTTATTTAACAAATAAAAATAAAAATAAATTACCTATATTCGATATCGATCACGGCACACCAAATCACATAGAAAAGTTGACGGAGATAAATAACTCTTCTAAAGGTAAGGAAATGGCAGTGAAAAGTTTCACATTTGAGAGATGATTTTAGGTGCTATTTGAGATGCAAAGTTAAACCTTCACACTTTAAAACAGAGAAAAAGAAATGAATTTGGCGCCAGTGACCTTCTGTTTCTATTAGAGAGAGAGAGAGAACACTTACTATTTTTATGTGAAGGAAAGAGAGAAAAGCGTTAACTTCGAAATTAGTAGTTGTGGGGGGTCAAATTGCTGATGTCAGGAATGCCGGCTCATTTGAGTTAATAAGTTAGTAAGTTAAGTTGGGCATTTTAGCATTACTGATAAAAAAGAAAGAGAAATGAGGAAGCCCGTAGCCTAGTGGTTGGGCACTATTGAGGCCGTAATTGACAACTTTAACTTTTTTAATTTTTTTTGCTAAAAAATTAAAAAAAATTAATATTCTCCATTTGGCAAAAAAAATAAAAAAAATTTAAATTCAAAAAATTAAATCAAAATACAAACTTCCACAATATTCTATTCAAATTTACATTACTTTTAAAATACAATAATACTTATCATGCATAACCTATTTTCTACAACTACTAAGTACATATAATTATTAATATTAAATATACAAAAAAGTAAAATTGTCCACTTAAAACAAAAGGCAAAAAAATAACTTTTTATTCAAGCAATCAACTTTAAAAAATTTAATTTAAAAATTAAATTATAAATAATCTACTTTAAACTCAATTTAACTTTTTAACTAAAAAATTTTTAAAAAAATAACTTTTACGTTAGTTGACAATTAGGCCCTAGGCTCCTCATTAATGGGGTTTGAATTCTAGTCTGGACTAACAAATAAAATAAAAAAATAAAAAACAATAAGAGAGATAATAGAGGTTGAGAGAGAGAGAGAGAGAGAAACTTTATGCAATTAATTTGTACCATTATAATTTAAAACTGTATAACTTTTAATATATACATTCTTTAATAATTTAAGAACCTGCATGTTCAGATTTAAAAAATAAAATTTATAATAAATATAAAAAAATTTCATTTTTATAATAAATTGAATTTTTTTCATTTTTAGAAATAAGTAATAAAAAAATTATATTTTCTGAACTACTAAATGAATAAAAAAATAAATCACAACAGATAACAGATAACACAAATTTTTTTATTATATTGTGATCTTTTCTAGTCTTTCATTTATCAATCGCATTTTTTTGCAAATCGTTTTTTCCTTCTTTCTTTTATGTTTATGGTAAGGAAAAACAATATTTCAGAGAAACAACAGTCCTTCAAAGATATTATGAAGCATTACAAAAAATTCCGTTGAACAACGATCTTTTCACAAATTGCTTTGCCAAAATTGCTCAAAACCTACAAAAACAACGGTCTTTTTACAAATTCAACAACCTTAGAACAAGGAAAAACATGTAAAAGAGAATTCACCAAAGGAAATGAAAACCATGCAGCAAAACGCCTTTTTTGTTCTTTTTCTCCTCCCTTTCCCCTTCTTTTCCTCTTTCAGTGTGATCTGATTCGATCGAGACTCTCCAAAACAGTTCTCATTCTAGGCCGAAGCTCGGGATCCAGTTCTGTCCAGTTGAGTGCAATATGAAATGCCGCAACGACTTGTTTCTTCGCATGGACCTCAAGCAGAAGTTCTGGGTCTATAATTTCAGACAACAGCCTTTCCTCTCGAAACACCACCCGCACGCCGCTCTCTAGTGGCCTGGCCATCATTTTCTGGCCCCCCAACCGGGAAACGACCGGTTAAAATCTCCAAAAGAACAATTCCAGAAGAGTACACATCACATTTCTGAGAGACCCTGCTACCCAAAACTCGAGCCTCGGGTGCCACATACATAACCGATGAAGCTTCTGAATTCTTTGGGCTTACAATGATTTGGTTCAAGTTCTGCGTTTTAGGTGCCGGGTTGGCGGATTTTGAGGTGCCCGGAAAAAGTCTTGTCAATCCAAAACCAGAAATGTAAGGGTTCAGATCTTCATCCAGAAGGATTTTCGAGGGTTTTATGTTTCCGTGAACGTGTTTTCGAGGGCTGCATTCGTGAATGTGCATAAGACCCCTAGCAGTGCCTTGAGCTATCTTCAACCTTGCTGCCCACGACAATGGTGGCAAGGACTCGCCATGTCCTCCTGTAATATTCAAAGATCAAGACAAAAGAAGAGGATCAGTACCAAACCAAACCAAACCAAACCAAACAATGAGTATCTTGCACGAATCAATTGGAATCAGCTACATAAATTTTTTTGAACCATTCTGCTATGTCAAAAGGGCTATGTTCGGTATTGATCAATAACCATTACTTCCTCCAAATGAAAAATGTTAGCATTGCAATTCATGATCACAATGGCCCCGGAACATTAGCAAAAACAATGATTTTCAGCCATTCACAACTGTCTCAATGGAGACATCAATCACAACTAAACAGGACAACTGAGAACCCAAGTTAATACCAACTATATATACCGTTACAATTAATTATATAGAATGAAAATATTGTCCAATTTGAACCAAAAAATAAAAAAATTACTTTTAGTAGTGGGAGGAGAGTTTAAAAGGGACACAATATTAATTATCTAAATATTGGTAGCGTTATGGAAGAACAAAACAAACAAAGATAAAACCGCAAGCAAATCACATAAGAGAACAACGATTGACAAGCAATCACATAAGAGAACAATGATTGATAAAGATCGACAGAAGATTTTAGCTGTGGGGGGTCAGTTTAAAAGGGACGATATTAATATATTAATACACAATAATGGGAGGTTCCAGTATTTATCTCTTCTAGTTCCAAATCTAACCAAACCAAATGAGATATGAAACAAATTCTAATCCAAAGTTATGGAAGAACAAAACAAACAAAAATAAAACCGCAAGCAATCACATAAGAGAACAACGATTGACAAGCAGTCACATAAGAGAACAATGATTGACAAACATCGACAGAAGATTTTAGCTGTGCGAGGTCAGTTTAAAAGGTACGCAATATTAATACACAATAATGGGAGGTTCCAGTATTTCTCTCTTCTAGTTCCACATGTAACCAAACCAAATGAGATACGAAACGAATTCTAATCCAAATATTGGTAGCGTTATGGAAGAACGAAAAAAACCAAAATAAAACCGCAAGCAATCACATAAGAGAACAGCGATTGGCAAAGATCGACAGAAGATGCACTATGAAAAAGGATAGTACAATGAGTCGGTAATATCTATAGCTCTCAAACAAACCCTAGGTCTGAAAAATACTCAATAGACTGGAAACCAAATTTAGTCAAATCGTGTTGGACCTATAGGATCGTGAATGAATGTAACTGAAGCTGGTGTAAAATAAAGACACCAACTCACAACGGATAGTTCTAATGATAAATCAACAAAATTATTTTCTTACATTTACCCTCGTACTACTCCACTTGTTTTACCACAAGGTCCACAACTTACCAAAAATAATGCAACCTTTTGTTGAGTACTTACAAGATGAAAGATAACTTATCACTAATAATATAAAAAGTAAATTTGATAAATATTATTATTCATTACTACATATTTTTAGAGTAGCTATAATATTAGATCCTGTGTATAAAGATATTGGTTTAAGATATTTTTTAGAACAAATTTATGATAACCAATATCAATTTTAACTAATTTTAAATACACTTAGAGAATTATATGATGAATATAAAGTTAATATAATATCACAACATAAAGAACCAACACCATCCTCCTCCGGCACTTCATCTCAAGGTTGAGGTAGGGATATGTATTCAAAAATAAAATTTAGAATACTTTCCGAACATCAAGGGGGTTCTATCTCAGAACTCTAACGTTATTTAGATATATTTAATGAAATCAACGATAATAATTTTAATATTTTAGAATATTGGAAACAACACGAGCTGTTGTGGCCAGTCTTATCAACGATAACTCGTGATATACTAATAGTTCATGTCTTTTATAGTTGCTTTCGAGAAAGCATTTAGTGCAAGTGGACGGGTCGTGAACGACTATAGATTCAAGCTCAAGCCGTAAATAGTAAAAGCATTGATGATCACTCGCAACGCACTGTGTGCATCATCTAGGGAACAACACTTTTGGAAACTATTACCTTTAGAAGTCCTGAAATTTTTTTGGCTCAAACTAAATTTTTAATTTTGGACCTTTAAATTTTATTTTCTTACATTTGTAATTTTACATTTTATATGTCTGCATCTTTGGATTAAATGAAATTTTTTTGTTTAAGTAAAGAATGATGCAAATTATTGATAGGCTTGTAAGTATCAACCTAATTGAAATATAGTTGACCTATAGTGATGCAATTTTTTTTTTTCTAAAAAAAAATTGTACACTTTTAAGTTATAATGTAAATGATTACTTTTTGAATAATAAAATTTTATATTGCATTTAATTAATTGAAATGTTCAACCTTATTATATTTTTTATATTTAGTTATATACAACTATGTAAGCAAAAGCAAGTGTATAAAATAATAACTAATATATCATAAGTAATAAGTAATAACTAATATATGATAAATAATAACTTAGTTTATAAACTACTACTAATAAGTTAATTGCAAATAATACTATCTTCTTATAATATTATATATAACTAATATATAATAAGTTACAAATAAATAATAAGTTAAGTTATAAAGTAAAGTAAATATAAAACCTTATAAGTTATAAATAAAATTCTAAAAACAAAAAAATATATTTTTTCCCAAAAAGCCTGCCTAGAAGCCCGCTTGAAGGACGACCTATGTGTAGAGGAATTGAAGGACGACCTTTTGAGTATAAGACAATTTTGTGATAATTTATATAATGTGCAATTTGTTCAAAATAGATGTACTATTGTTGATTCTTCAAGTAACTATATTGTTGAAGGAGTTAGATCTTCTGATAATTGTTATTGTATCAAAATCGACAACGTTTGCAACAAAACCTAGCTTGATGAAGTAGGAATGTGGCACCAACGGTTAGGGCACATAAATTTTGTTGTGTTGACCAAAATAACTAGCAAGGAACTCGTGAGCGGCGGCATTCCCAAGCTAGCCAGTGCAAAGGGTCCTGTGTGTGGTGATTGCTTGACAGGGATGGCAGAGCCCGTCCCCATCGCTAATCCCGTTCCACCTCATTGCCATCCCTAGATTCCTTAGTGTTTGAAAAAGAAACAAACAAAATACCCACACAAAATAACCAATCTTGTTGCTACCACTAGACATCTTGAGTTGATACACATAGACCTTATGGGTTTCTCTAGAACTAAGAGTTTAGGTGGTAAACGGCCTATTCTAATCATGGTTGACAACTATTCCCAGTTTGCCTGAGTGAGGTTCTTGAGAGAAAAATCGAATGCATGCGGACACAAGATATGGTAGTTGATTATATAGATAGTTAAATGTGAGCCTCATTTTATAACGAGTAAAAAACCCGAATTTGCCGAATTAGTACAATGGGCATTTACGTCTCAATTCTAAGATTTTTTTAGAAATACTACTAGAAATAAGATTTTACAATTATAAGAATATATTCAAACTGATTATATAGTTACCTCGTGATATATTAACAATTCTTGTCTCTACAGTTGCTTCTGAGACAGTATTTAGTGCAGGTGAACGGATCGTCAACGACTTTAAGTGCAGGCAAGTGAGTTTCAGGCCAAATTTACATCTTTGCTTCAAAGTTTGCTGAATGTGGAACCCACCAAAACGTTTGTAAAACATGAAGGGTATGTTTGTTGTTTCGGACTAAAGGGCTAGAATTGGACTAAAAAATATATGAACCCACCATTCAGATTGTCTCGTTGGATAAGATAACTTATACCCCATTTGGATAATCTTTTCTCCTTAACCAACTATTTTTTAAATCTTATCTCATGTTTCATCCTATTTTAATCACACACAAGCCAAATAATACTACGGTATATGTACTAAATAACAATAAAAAAAATGGCAATTATTAGAAGTTTATATTTAAATACTAAAATAAATATAGTAAAAACTATTGTGTACCAAGTTATAAGTTACAAGTTACTTTATAAATATAAACTTATAACAATTTATTGTTCATTTAATTATAAATACTATTATTTATTGAATTTATAAGATAGTTTATAAAAATAAACTTATAATAAACTATTATTTATTAAATTACAAATACTATTGCATTTTAAATTAAAAGTGAGTTTATAAATATAAACTTGTAATAAACTATTGTTTATTAAATTAGAAATAGTATTGTATTTTAAATTATTATATGTAGAAGCAATTAACCAAATAATGATTATAAACTTGTTTATAAACCAAACTAAATATAAGAAACACATGGATCTGGCTATTTTTTGTAATTTTTGCTTTTTTTTTTGTTTTTTATGAATTTTTTTCATCTTTAGACAAAAGTTTACTTTTCTGAATCATCTCAATGAGATGAATTGAAAAAGTAAAAAAAATTGATCGAATAATTAAAAAAAGTTCGCTGAAAATAAAAAATAAAAAATATAAAATTTGACTTATTGGCTTATTTTTGCTTATTTTGTTTTTTTTAAACTTTTTTTATATTTTAATCAAAAAAATTATTTTCCCAGATCACCTCAAAGAGATAACTAAAAATGTATAATAAGCCTACTAAATTTAGTAAATAAGCAATTACCCCAAACGGAGCCATAGAGCCATATACAAAAAGCAATTTTAGAAAATAATAACCAAAATTTTAAAAACTATTTAAAGAAAGCCAAGCCTAAGACGATCAACCATGCTCTCTATTATTTATCAAGTGACTTCCTAAAGCTATTTTAGGAAATCACTTTTTTATTCACAACTCCAACCATACTCCCTATTCTAAGAAGTCATTTTTTAAATATATATTTATATATATATGTAAATCATTTTTACGCATAAGTATATATATATATATATATTACTTGTAGAGCGGAGAGAGATGAAGA
>JAULJZ010034871.1:0-14865 GCA_032270985.1 Heliamphora pulchella
TTCTGCAGGTATTCTAATCTCAATTTTATGATCATCTTGTTATTCATATGTGATTGAAAAATTTGGATGATGGTTATAATTAATTTTTTAATCACGAGGTTTGATCATGATAGTTTAAATTTGTTAGATCAAATGTAAGTCTACGGGACCTAGGTTTTCTATGTAATAGCTATTATTTATTTTTAAATATTACTTTAGAATATTAACGAACAGATTGAATATCCAAAAACACGAAGAACAAACAGCGGCACCGACGGTGGTTTCAAGACTTTCGGGCCACAGATCGCGGTATTTTTTAATAGTTTTAAAATAATTTTTTTAGTGAATTTTTGAAGGTTTTATGCATTAAAAACAGCAACAAAATAAGTCTCAAAACAGCCATAAAAAATAAATAAAAACAGCCACCAACGGCAGCTTTGCCGGCGGTAGTTCGGGGCTGGCTGTGATTATTTTTTAAGACATTTTTAGGACTATTTTTTGAGCAATATTTAGGAATAAAATAGCGGTAAACATATCTTAAAATATTTTCCAAAAACCATAAAAAAGATTGGGTTAAAACATTGGAAGAAAAAGTAGCACAGGCAGTTGCCATGGGTGACGGCGGTGCAGACTGTTCGGGGTTATTTTTGGAGCTTTTTTCAGACAATTTTTGAGGCGTTCTTTGAAAAAACATATTACTGGATATCAGTGCTAAAATCAGTAAAAAAACGGGAGCTAAAACAACCACGGAATAAGCTAAAACAATCGGCACAACAGCAGCGGCGGTGGTCAGTGTGGCAGAGCGACGTCTTGGGCTTTTGATGGTTATTTTTTGGACTGTTTTCGAATCAAAATTTTTTACAAAAATATAATAGATTTTGGGAGCTGCGTTTCAAAAAAACGGGACAATAACAGACTTCGGATGAGGTCGAAAAGGCCTCGAAAAGTTGGCGGTGTAGTGTTGCTGCGGGACAGCAACGTTTTTTGTGTTTCGGAGGCCATCAAAACCTGTTTTTCCGACTGTTTTGGACCTTTTTGACAAAGAAATAGTATATTTTGTTAGCTACGTTCCAGAAAAAATGAAGACGAAAACGGAACTCGAATAAGACTAGAACGGCCTCAAGAATTTGGCAGCACAGGCTGGTAGCGGGTTGGTAGCGAGCTGGTGGTTTGGCTGGCGGTGGTGGTGATGGTTCGGGACCTTGGCGGCTGTTTTTCTTATGATAACATATATGAGATGTGTTGTATATCTATAACATTGATTATCGAATAATCTTAATTGGATTCGGATGCCGATAAGAAACTTTATGTATGTATTGAATGACTGCAAGCTTATCTATTTGCAGGAAACTGAAATTCTTTATTTTGATCATAAAATCGGGATATATATATATATATATATAGCATTTATATTCTTTTAAACTGCGTAGATGATATATATCTGTTTTATATATTCTTGTTAATTTAATTAATTCGAAAATTTTAATTTTAATTAAAATTTAGTAATAGAAAATAAAATAAAAATTTTTTAATTAAATAAAAAATTTTAGATATTTTATTTTTTGCAAAATAACACGTTTAAGATGATTTTTTTATTAAATAGGATATCTTGGAAAAACGTAAAAATTAATTTTGAATTTTGAGTTAATTAAATAAAAAAAATTTAATCTTAATGAAAAATAAAATTAAAATATTATTTTCAAAAAATGTGTGACATAAAAATAAAATAATTGAATACCTTTAATCACTACCTTAGCTGAAAAGCTAAAGAAAAGCTGTGCATTCATCAGATATTTTATTGTTATGCATTAAAACACAAAAAGATGGTTTGACAAACCGAAATCTTTGAATTCGAGTACGCGGAAAGATATTATGGATTCTTTCAAATCGTGTGATTTTTTAAATTAATAAATTTATTTTAATTAGACGAATTTTTAAAACACTCAAAAATATTTTAAAAATCTAAGTAAGAGAGAAAATTTATTTACAGATAAATCATGCGGTCTCCATCATTAGTTTATAGACGATATAATTAATTCTGCATGTTGGCAGTAAGATCTTTCTCTTCATCGGACAAATTAATTGCGGTATCACCAGTATGAACCTTCTTTAGGGATAATTTTGGGTAATTGTTAGCGTGAATCACTTCTCTATCAGAATAGTTCATTGCGAAACGTTTGATTTAGGATTAGGTGATGGTTAACACTTAACTATATATAATAGTATCATCTCCATCCGAGTCACTGCTATTATCTACTAGATCGAATCTATGCCAGCTGTTTAATTTTACTTGGTAGGATCAGTTGTCTAAATAGTAAAATTAATAAAAATTGACCTATCTGGACGTAAAATGGATGGTAGACGTCCTCCCATTGAGACATGCTATTCATAGAGTATTAGACTTCTGGCGAATTTTTTTTAATGATAGAGATAACCAAATTAAAATAAATTCAAAATTTTGCTCGTCATAATCAATGATTAACTTTAATTATGTAATTCTCAAAATTAAAATGGCTTTTAATCCACTAGCGTCAATATTCAAAGAAAACAAACTAACGGGATCGAATTTTGTTAACTGAAAAAGTAACTTAGATATAACTTTAACTACCAAAGGTATTTCTTCAATGCTAAAAAATGTGTTTATTTCTGAAAATGATTCTTCCTCTGGGCCGAAAGGCTTGAAGAAGAAAAAGATTCAGAAATAGGGAGACACGATTTCTAAGGTAGTTAGTGGGCCACGGACTGGTGTAAAAAAGTCGAAAGGAAGACGTTCTCACTGCAACCAGATACGGCACTGAAAAAAATAATGTCTAATTTAACTTAGCAAGCTTAACAAACAGGAAAATTTCTTTTCCTTAGTAATGAAAACATGTTTAGTGGTATTATCTGTCAGTACATGGTGTGCAGATATGGGAGCCACTAATCATGTTTGCAATTCATTGCAGAGGTTCTAGAAAACCCAACAATTTAGTGATGGAAAGATTTACCTACATATGGGTAATAATACAAAGGTAACAGCAGTTGTAGTGGGAGATGTCACTCTTAGTTTTAGTAGAAATCGAGTTTTAATATTGAGAGATTATCTTTATGTACCTTCAATTAGAAGAAATTTAAATTCGGTTTCTAATTTAATAAATGGTTAAATATTCTATTCATTTTAATGACTTTGTGGTTATTGAGAAAAATAAACGTTTTATTTATTCTGGTACATTAGTGGATGATCTGTATATTATATCTCCTATCTCTCCTACACTGCATCTAACTGAATTGAATAACACATCTAATTTTTCATATAAGAGAAAGTTTCTTTCTTTCATAAACCAAACGTTTGTTTGGCACTTACACTTACGTCATATTAATTTTAAAAAGATAAATAGACTGGTAGAAGATAGGCCTTTGAGTTCAATAGAAGTAGAGGCACTTCTAGTCTGTGAATCCTGCTTAGAGCGTAAGATGACCAAGAGAACCTTTTAGGCCAAAGACTAGAAAGCCAAAGAACCATTGGAACTGGTTCACTATGATGTATGTGGTCCTACGACAATCTGGGTTAGAGATGATATTAAGTACTTCGTCAGTTTCATTGATGGCTACTCAAGGTATGGATATATTTACCTGATGCACCGTAAGTCTGAAGGATTTGAAAAATTCAAAGAATTCAATGTGGAGGTGGAGAAGCGTCTGGGTAAAAGTATCAAATCACTACGATCCGACCGTGGTAAAAAGTACCTCTTTAAAGAGTTTAGGGACTACTTGTTGTCAAAAAGGATTATATCCCAATTGACTGCACCGGACACTCCACAGCAGAATGGTGTAGCAGAAAGAAAGAATAGAACTCTTATAGAGATGGTAAGGTCCATAATAAGTTATTCAGGATTACCCGATTTGTTTTGGGGACTCGCATTAGAGACAATGGCTTATATTCTGAACTTGGTACCTTCTAAATTAATACCTTTTACTCCCACAAAATTATGGACCGGTCATAAGTCTAATCTGAAATATATTCGAATTTGGGGGTGTCCAGCACATATGTTGAAAGAAAATGCGAGTAAGTTGGAATCGAGGATAGAATTTTATTTCCTTGTGGGGTATCCCAAGGGAAGGAAGGGTGGTCTATTTTATAATCTTAAGGATCAGAAGATCATTATTAGCACCAATACCCAATTCTTGGAAAAGAATTATATTATGGACCACAGACCCAATGGTAAAATTATTTTTGAAAAAATGAGAGAAAATACCAGTACAACGGAAGAGGAACCACAAGTCACAGATATACCATTACCTCGTCGTAGTGGGAGGATTATCTGGACAAGTGCAGATCTTGAACAGAGTGCTACCATTGACATGCCAAATGAGCATGTAGGTAATGGTGCACAGGATTCAAATTCTGCACACCGTGTTACTGCTAGTACACAGACACAGGTAGTGTCTCGTCATAGTAGAAGAATTGTTCATCAACCTAATCGGTATATGTTCTTTGGAGAGTTTTTTGATAGGATCACGGCAGAACTAGATACCAAATCCTATAACTACAATGAAACACTTCAGGACAAAAATACAGATCTTTGGCAAAAAGCTATGAATTCATATATGAAATCTATCTATTCTAATCAGGTCTGGAAACTTGTAGAACCACCCGAAGGAATAAAACTCATTTGATGCAAGAAGATCGACAAGAGAAAGAGAGGAGCAGACGGGAAGGTTGAAACTTTTAAAACTAGGCTTATTTCACTCAAAAAGAAGGGACCGATTATGAGGAAACCTATTAGCTGGTAGCCATACTTAAGTCTGGTCGGATTTTCTTTTCCATTGCAGCTCATTTCAATTACGAAATATGACAAATGGGTATCAAGATAACTTTCCTTAACGGAAGTCATGACGAGTGTATCTATATACTACAACTAGACGATTTCATAGCAAAGGGCCAGGAGCACATGTTGTGCAAGCTTAAGAGATCTATTTATGGACTTAAGTAGGCATTGAGATCTTAAAATACTCGATTTGATCAAGCTATAAAATTTTATGGTTTTGATCAAAGTTCAAATGAGTCCTATGTGTAGAAGAAGCGTGACGAAAGCATGGTAGTCTTTCTAGTACATTATGTAAATGATATCTTGCTCATCGAAAATGATGTAGAAGTGTTATCTTTAGTAAAAGTATAGTTATCTGGGCAGTTCGATAAGAAGAACTTGGAGAAAGTCAGTCACATCCTTGGGATCAAGCTTTTGCGAGATTGAAAATAAAAGATGTTGGGCTTATCACAAGCAAAGTATATCGATGATATCTTTGCTCGATTTAGCATGCAAGATTCCAAGAAAGGGTTTTCTCCCTTTCAGTCATAGAATCACTCTCCAAGGATCAGTGTCCTAAGACACCTGATGAGATAGAGAAGATGAAGGCAGTTTCTTATGCTTCGGCAATAGGAACCCTAATGTATGCTATGCTTTACATTGGACTCGACATCTACTTTACCATTGGCATGACCAGTAGATATCAGTATAACCTAAGGTAGGAGCATTGAACTGCGATAAAGAATATAATCAAGTACCTAAAAAGGATTAGGGATTATATGTTGGTTTACCAAGTAGACAGTCTAGTACCTTCAGGGTACACAGACTCGAATTTTCAGTCAAACAAAGATTTTTGTAAGTCTACCTCAGGATATGTGTTTACCTTAAGAGGTGGAGCTATTAATTAGAGGAGTATCAAGCAGTCTCGCATTGCTGATTCGACCATGGAGGCTGAGTACATGGCAGCTTCTGAAGCAACCAAGAAGGCCGTTTAGCTCAGGAACTTCCTTTTGAATCTAGATGTGGTGCCTCCAGTTCAATCAGATATTATACTTTATTGTGATAATAGCGGAGCAGTTATAAACTCGAAGTCGCAAAGAGTCCACAAGAAAGAAAAGCACATTGAGTATAAGTATCACCTGATACGAGAAATTGTACAAAAGAGTAATACTGCTGTGACCAAGATTGGAACAGAAGACAACCTTGCAGATCTTTTTACAAAGAGCTTACCAGCTAAGACTTTCGATAATCATGTAGAGGGAATAGGAGTCAAATGTATGACAGCATGATTTTGAGTATAAATGAGAGATTGTTAGGGTTGTATACTAAAAACCGTGAATTTTATTTTGATTTTAGTATTTAATTTTATTTTAATAAAATTAATTTCTTATTTTATAAGAATTTTAATAAGCAATGTATGCAATATCATTTCTTTTAATGTTTATGCATGGATGTCTTTTATTCTGTACAGTATTTAATCTAGTGTGTAAAGTACGACTTGCACACAAAAGACCAAATTTAGTTTCTTGTAGAATATATGTTATTATTCACAATTTAAATAGAATTAGGCAAACCATCGATACGACTGTATCACAGAGTTTTAGTAGGTTTGTCTTGGTTACAAAAAATAGATAATAGCATTGTCTATTGTTCTGACTTACTGTGCTAGTACACTTGTGTATATTAAACAGGACCACATTGGGGTAATTAGTTTTATACTGATTATATAAATTAATTTACACCATAAAATTATTATGAGAGTGCTTATACTCTTAATTCTGAAATAATTATTATTTGTATATATTTAATACTTGTTATTTTGATTTATTAGAGAATGCGATCTTATATAGGTCTATAGTCTCGGTGAGTTGGATAGTGGTATTCACAACGCCTTGGGGAACCTATTGTTATAAGGTCATGCCATTTAGGCTAAAAAATGCGGGAGCAACCTACCAAAGGGCTGCAACCACATTGCTGAACGACATGAAACACAAGGAAGTAGAGGTATACGTAGACGATATGATCATGAAGTCCAAGACCAAAGAAGGGCACGTCACCACACTGAGAAAATTCTTCGACCGGATAAGAAAGTACAAGAGGATGCGTTTGAACCCACAAAAGTGTGCTTTTGGAGTGATAGTAGGAAAAATACTTGGATTTATGATCACACAACGAGGTACAAAAGTTGATCCGTCAAAGATCAAGGCTATCCTCGAAATATCTCTCCCGAGGACTGAAAAAGACGTAAGAAGCTTTTTGGGGAAGATACAGTTCATCAGTCAATTTATAGCCAAGTTGACCACTACTTGCGAACCTCTATTCCAACTCTTGAAGAAGGGGACCGAGTTTCAATAGGATCGGCAGTGTCAAGATGCTTTCGATGCCATATGACAGTACCTCCAAAACCCTCCAGTTCTGTCGCCGCCAGAACCTTATAATCCTTTGTTACTGTATATATCTGACTGATTCAGCAATGGGATGTATGCTCACTCAAGAAGATGAACCCAAGGTAGAAAGAGTTGTCTACTACTTAAGCAAGAAGATGACAAAATGCGAATGTCGGTATACGCCTTCGGAAAAGACTTCCTGGGCACTAGTTTGGGCATCCAAAAAGTTACGCCATTACATGCTGGCATACCGAGTTGTTCTGATCTCAAGAATGGACCCGCTCAAATACCTCTTCGAGTAGCCAACATTGACAAGAAAGTTGCCCCGATGGTTCCTGATGCAAGCTAAGTGTGACTCGCAGTACGTCACGAGAAAGTCTGTAAAAGGAACAGTTGTTGTAGAGTTCATGGTCGACCATCTTATTGAAGGAGAAAAAGAACTCGAGTTTGAGTTTCTTGATGAACAAGTGTAGAAAATAGAGAACGATCTGTGGACCTTGTATTTCGACGGAGCTTCGAACCAATATGGGTACGAGATAGGGATACTCTTAATCACCCCTGATGATTTCCACATTAAGTTGGCTTATAAGTTGAGTTTTGAGGTTACCAACAATTAGGCCGAGTACGAAGCTTGTCTAGCCGAGTTAGAAGCAGCCTTAGAACTAGGGACAAGAAAGTTAGAAGTCATAGGGGACTCAGCATTGATCGTGCCCCAAGCAAAAGGAGAGTGGGAGGTCAAACAAGAAAGGTTAATCCAATATCACCGAGAGCTCGAAGTAATGATCCCCTGCTTTGAAAGTGTGGCGTTCAGTCACGTCCCGAGATTGCAGAATAAGTTCGCTAACACCATGGCTACTCTGGCATCAATCATAGACGTACCGCCAGGAGTGAGGATGAAACCCTTGAAAATTCAACAAATGGATGTACCCACGGTCAGTAATATTGTCACTACCCAACAAGTCAGTGATGGACTACCCTAGTACCACGACATTTGGAATTTCATTTGAGAAAGGAGAGTATCTTAGTCAAGCCAGCAAGAAGGATCAAAGAGCTATTAGGAGACTTGCTGTATAATTCGTGATCAGTGGGTAAAAACTGTACAAAAGAGGATATCTGGGAGTTAAAAAATTTTGCGTTGACACACAATAAGGGCACGAATTGATGAGAGAGGTTCACCGAGGAGTTTGCGGGCCTCACATGAATGGATTAATGCTGGCCAAGAAGATTCTGTGCCAGGGATACTCTGGATGACAATAGAAACAGACTGTTACTTGTTTGTTCGAAGGTGTCAAAAATGTCAAGTTCACGCGAATCTCATGCATGTGCCACCGTCCTAACTTTATAATATGACATCACCATAACCATTTTCAGTCTGGGAAATTGACGTGATAGGAAAGATCACACCCAAAGCGTTAAATGGACATGAGTTTATTCTTGTGGTAATTGACTACTTCACAAAATGAGTCGAAACTGTCTCCTACTCTATCTTGAAAGCCTTTTAAGTAGGCAAGTTCATAAAAGAGAATCTTACCTGTCGGTACGGGGTTTCGCATGAGATAATTTTTAACAATGGTTCTCTTTTCCGAGAAGAAGTTTTAGATCTTTTAGAGGATTATCGAATTGTCGGTCATAAGTGACCACAAACCAATGGAGCCGTGGAAGCCACTAACAAGAATGTGAAGTATAGACCACAAACCAATGGAACCGTGAAAGCCGCTAACAAAAATGTGAAGAAGATTCTGCATAAGACGATTGAGGGAAGTAATGATTGGCAAGAAAAGCTGCCATTTGCACTTTGAGCATACTAAACATCAATCAGGACCTCCACCGGAGTAACACCATATAAATTGGTTTATGGAATGGAAGTGGTTCTACCCATAGAGTTGGAAATCCCATCTTCGAAGATAATGGCTAAAAGTAGTATTCCCAAGGCAGAGTGGCAGAGGGATAAATTTGAAGAATTGCTCTTATTTAATGAAAGAAGGCTCGAGGTGCTGTTTCACATCCAAGGGTAACAGAGAAGAATAGCTCGAGCATTTAACAAGAAGGTTAAGTCTTTGAACATGAAGGTAGGAAACTTAGTTCTCAAAGAGATCAGAGCTCCGATCTTCAACCCAAGGGGCAAGTTTAAACCTAATTGGGCCGAACCTTATCTTATCAAAACCATGATGTCAGGAGGCACAGCTATTCTTATGGATCCAGATAGGAATGTCTTCTTTGCACTGACTAACTCAGACCAGCTTAAGAGATTTTACCCTGAGAGAAAACCTGTCAATCCTCAAGTGTAACCATAGCCTCAAACCACGTTATGGCCTAATTCCCTTTCTTCGGGATACATAGGTAGCTTCAGTTAGAAGTTCGGCCCAAATCTTTGTTTGAAAATCTCCCTTTGTAACCATGTTTCGAGTAGTCGAACAATGCAAAAGTTTACTTTAAGTTTTTCTAATAAATTGATTATATTGCAACAATGAAAATCTAAGGGACGGTTTTAGAAATCGTTGTGAACTAGAAATGGAGAAACTTTCATTAAGAAATTTTACTAATTTAGTTTAATTCCAACACAAGGGAGGCTCGCAAGTCCTCATCCGAAAAAGCTAAAAAGAAAACAAATAAGATATCGGGGCACAGCGAAGAAAAGTCAAGTCCTTTTTATTTTGGCATCTCCTTCTTGTCTTGTTTTGTGCTCTAGCTACTTCCCGAACTAAGCTCTATAATCCTCAAAAAGCCCGCTATTGAACTCTCTATCAACTGGCACCATCAGCGGAGAAGACCAAGCCCGCTAGTACTAACACAAGAAGGGGGCCTGGTTAGAAGAACTGTAGAGATAGCTCATGGCAACATCAGGGTTGGTCCGAGTACGCCCAAACTGACGAAGGATGCAATACGGATGGTAGAAGATGGCTAGCCTCAAACCAACCAAAAGAACCCCAGGATAATCCATGGTAGCGACAGTCATGCGAGAAATCGTCAACCGAGGGCATTGCTAGGAAATGTCCTCCCTGGTCAAAGAGCTCAGATAATCTGTCCAAGCAGCCTTAGTAGAACAGAGGCAATAAAACTGACGGTGGATAAAGGACTTCACACTATGGCTGTTAGATACGGGCTTCTCCAGTAAGTTCACCTTCTCCATCAGCCAAACCTGAGGGAAATAAAAAAAAGGAGAGCTGAGTGGAAAAATAGAGAGAAATAAAAAAAAGGAGAGTTGAGCAGAAAAAGGAGAGTCGAGTGAACACCTACAACAGAAAAGCGCTGCCAGCAAAGTAAGGGACACCCTTAGTGCAGACCGTGTCAAGACCAAGAAGCATCTTAGCAAGGACTAGCATAACAGAGTCCATACCCTCTTGTATCTTATAAGCCACATCAACTAGAGAATAGCTAGACCGTCCATCAAAATGTCCCAACAAGAAATGAGCCAATGGACAGATGCAAAGAGCATAACGACGCTGAAGCTTAAAGGAGAAATTGGCAAGAGAACCCCGGGGTACGAAACGATCTCTGATCCGTGCCATGTTGAGGAATCCATCGTGGGTAATGAGTGAAACATCGCACTTCGAGAAGCCGTAAAGCTGCATCTGCCTATCTCTGGGACTCAAGAAGGGAATAGGGACTATGACCTCATATCGGGATGAGATCTCAAGGATGGCGGAAAAGTTCTCTACCGTCGGGTACAGCTCCTTATAGTCGTGCAGCAGGATCCCATAGTCATGCAGCTCCTCTCAAAAGATGTCGATCGATCCTCAGGTTTCTTAAGGAGAACAGTGCATCTAGACCGAAGTTGAGAAAGTTCTTGCGCTCAACCGAGGACAAGTCACCCATCCAAGCCAAAAGAGAGTTGTTGTAGAAATAAGCCCTAGAGAAAACAAAGAGAATGCAGAATATTCAAACAATGGGGTCTGGAGCAGGGGGCCTCTTTTATAGAGCCAAAAATAGAGGGAACTACAGAATATGTCTTGAGTTTTGCGCCAAAAGGCTTAGTCACAACCGTCAATTTTTCCTCACAGTAGTTATATCCAAACGTCACAGCCGCCATTAAAGATCACGGCCATGAACTTCAAAACACTAGGCCGCAAACTTTTTCCCACATTTGTTCAAATCTCCACTTTCCAAAATCATGACCGTGAGATATTTCCTCACGGTCGCAACGTTTTTGTGCTAAAATTTTGACAGCATGCCTTTTCTTTGTCAACATGCCCAAATCCTTGTCGGGAACTTGTTAGCAACTCGCAACATGAAAATTGATTTACAAGGCAAGATATCAACTCACAAGTTATATATCATGTATAATCAAGATCCAAGCAATCAAAAATGTTTTTCATACTGAAATAAAAGAAATCGTAAACATCCATGATATTTGTAATGTAAACCAAAAGGCACGAAGGCCCCATCCATCGCAAGTAGTGTACATGAACAGTGTACGAAGAATGTGTATCAGCGGGCATGTAGGCCCAAATGAAGAATAGGCACACAAGTCCCCATGTACTAAAGAGAGAATAAAATAGAAATCAGCAACAGGCTGCAAAGGTAATCACACTTGTCGGGTCCTCTTTCTCTAGACCACGTAGCCCCCTTGGGACGACTCTCTAGACGTCGACCTGGTCTCCTTCTCCTCCGAGCTATCAAACATCTATGTAACACTAGGAGTTCGAACACTTAAAGAAGAGGCAAAAGCAGAAGCCCTCACAGAAGGTGCAGCTGGTGCCACACGACCTCTTAGAGTCCACGAGTCTCTACCCTGGTCGCGCTGAAAAAAGAAAGGGTCATGTCAGAGGGAAAAGTTTATGGATAATATGGAAAGTACAGAAAGGTAAAAGAAGAAGAGTGAAACACGTACCATGGCAGGGGCACCCCAGGTAGCAGCACAAGGCTGTATGCCCTGGGCCCGTAAGGCACTGTCCCAGTAGCGAACTAGCACCCCCAGACCAGTGATGAGCTGTAGGCACTCCTCACCCCACTCTCCGGGAAGGTATCAAGAAAGAGATACAATAGTACATGCAAATATCAAAAGCAGTGCAGAAAGCAAAAAAGAAAGGAAAAAATGTTATACCTGCTCCACACCGAGATAAAGGCTTAGCTCCTGAGTTGTCGGTCGTAGCACCTCGATCTGGTGGAAGTTCCTATCCATGAATGTGTCCACTGTCTAGGACAACTCATGATAAGCTGCTCAAATAGGACCAGGAGCAGCAGGAAGAGGACCCCGAACAGCAGCACGAGCCCCCATGGCCAACATGAGCCTCTATCGAACAAAGACTATATAGTCACGATCCTCACCCTCGAGCAACCACCATAGCGCAGATAACCTCAACTGTGCAAAGGGCGTCAGTCTAATTCATCCCAACCAGAGGTGCCCTTGAAACATGAAAGTGATAGTACCCTAAAAACTGACGAACAACACACTCACCAAGGTACCACTCTCTACAGAATGGCCCCTCAAGCAAGATACGGGTCCGGCTAACCTCCCGACTCTGCATTAATTCCTCGTCGGCTCGCTCCTCCATGCCGACCAAGAGGTCTCAGCGAACATACAAGGCAATTAAGCATGTCAAAAAAAAGTGTGTATAAAAGAATGGGAATGAAGGCAAGGAAAGAATGAAAGACATACCCAATCAGATGTGAGTGTGTCCAAGAAATGCTGGTCGCTGTCCAAGTCCTTCCCGTCGGCCGTCGTGCCCCAATACCGCCTAGCCCATCGGAGCACTCGGGGGATCACAAACGGGTTCTCAAGAGAATTCACCGACGAGCGCATGCCAAGGAGCTCAAAGGCCCAGAACTATAAAAGAATAGAAAAACATCAGTACAGCTAAAGAGGTGTGTAGATATGAAAGTAAGAAGAGAAAGTAAGAGAAGAAGCAGGTATTCCTCCCAGACGCGCCAGTACCCACCAGTGCTTCGATCAAAAGTGCGGGTAGCAGCACTCATGTATCCATAGAGGGTAGCCAGGGCAGCTCCCCCTAGTCAAATGTGCCGATGCTGTCTTTCACCACCATCGTTGCGAGATAGTGGAGGTACACCCAATCTCTAAATTTCGGAATAGAGCTATCCTGATCATATAGAGAATAAAGGTTTGCGCCACCCACTTGAAGTGACGGGCCTCTAAGCAAATGAATTCTCTGAAAGTCTTCCTCAGCCATGTGTATCGGATGCTCCCCTTGTCGATAGCTAGAGGCACCTGGCCGAGGAAGAAGGTAAGAGCCATTGGGCTCCGGGTGATATCAGGGTCGAATGGGATCAGGTCGCCACCCACCTGGCTCCCAGTAATGAGTGCAAAGTTGAGAGGAGTAAGGATGACCTCGAAGGAAAGAAGATGGAAGGTGTTGACAGTGTCCCACCACCTCCCAGTTAGAGCCGTGAGCAGAACCCGATCATTACTAGTCCCCTCCAACGTGGTGATGAAGCGACCGAATCTTGCCCCATCGAAGATATCCCGGCTACGCTGAGGAAGGGCCGTGTACCACTCTAAGACATCAGAGGAGCCACCAAAACCCCGAATACAAAGCCTCCCCTGAAACAAAATGGAGCAAATGAATCAGTAAATACAAGTTTCAATTTCATGAAATCCAAACTTCCTTCAAAATTCAAGTTTCAATTTCAATCCTCAAGAAAATACAACTCCCAGCCGATCAAAAATTTGTTTTCAATTCTTAAAAGATGAAGACCTGATTCATTCCATTTCAAATTCGAGATTCCGTTGATAAAGTCCAACTTTAAGTCAAAACCAAATTCGTTAGATTTAACTTAAATCCAAGAATCCGTTCCAAGTGGTTTCCATCGAATCAATTAATCTCAAACATTAGGTTTCAACTTCAAATTCAAAACTTCAACTCAAACCCGACTCTGCTCAAATCCAATTTAATACAATTCAAATCAAAACTTAACCTGCCCCAACACAGAACTTAAACATTGGAGCCCAAATTTTAAATTCAACTAATCTAATCCCAAATTTAACTAATCCGTTTCAATTCAATTCCAAAGATCAAGCTTTCAAAATGACATTCAAACTCTTAACCACAATCTCAAATCAACCTAGTTTCTAAATTTGGTTTGAACTCATCCCAAACCCGAGACTCAACATGTTTTCTATTCCAACTCAAGATTAGTTTTCAAAGTTGATTCACATCCAAAACGTGTTTAATTCAATGCTCAAAGTGCTCAAATTCATTTTAAGAAAATTTCGCTTTAGGTGATCAATCATTTTCAAACTCAACACAAGATTCAAACAACCCATGTCCAATCCAAATCCTAATGTGATTTCCATTTCAAGTTCAATTCAAATGGGCCCCATTTTCAAGATTTAATCCAACTCTAGTTCAAAATCAAATTCGAATTCAATTGCAACCCCAACTTCCATTTCAAATCCAATCCAATCAATACCCAAGATTCAATTCAATTCAATCTCTAATGTAATATCCAAAGTTTAATTCAATTTAATTCAAACCCTGTTTAGATTCAACTCATTGTCCGATATAATTTGATATCCAATTTAAGTTCAATGTACAATTCAACTTTAAATTCAGAATCAACAAGTCATCCGAAGCTCAAGGGTTTAAACTAACCTAAGTTCTATTGGAGGTAAAACTGTCAAGATCATTGTTTTTGCAAACGATTTTTAGTAAAAATTAACTGGACGGACAAATGCTGAAACGGGCTCCAGATAAAACTTTTGATGACGAACGATCAAAATAAAACCCATGCATCCAAAGTTAATTTAGAAGAAT
>JAULJZ010034882.1:0-14864 GCA_032270985.1 Heliamphora pulchella
GTTGACACACTTGATAGGCTTCAAGTATACTTTGCCTTAAGAGTGTTTGACTTAATTTTCAATTAAGATCAACACAAGAAATTCTATTTAAAGAATTCTTAAGTGTTTGAACTTTTTGAGATAGAAGTCATTTCTTTTTGGCTAAGGTGTCAACTTTAATTGTTCAAAATGTGTTAACACTTTCTTTTTGGAAATATGAAATATTATCCATTTAAAGATATTTATTCTTAGAAAATGAATTATGAAAATAATCAAAATCAAATTAAGAAGCTCTTGGGCTAACAAATGGGATCACAAAAAGTAGTGTGAACATCGTGTGAAAGCAGAAAGAACTAAAAAGAAAGCTAGAGGAGGCTTAGAAGCAAGAAAGAGATGGAAAAGAGTTTTGGAGCACGAGAAGCTAGAGAGAGATGAGAGAGAACCAAAGGAGTTAGAGAGAGAGTGGGAGGGTGAAAATGAACCTCACCAGCGCGCCTCTGGGAGGGTTATGCGCGTTTTAAGATGGCGGTCGCCAACTTTTGTTATGGCGTCCATTTGTTTCCTGAAACGACACATGGCGCCCGTTATGTCATAGGGGTTCTTACCCTGCGGCCGCCATGTCAGAGGGGTTCCGTCCTGGCACCCGCTGACTTGTCAACCGTCACATCAATCCCATCACGGCGACCGCTAACTCCAAAGTTAACGGCCCCGCATCAGTTCGCCATTTTGACGTTTTAGGGTTTTTTAGGGGCTGTTTGGGCATTTTTTTGAGTGTTTTGTTTTATTATTATTATTATTACTATCATGCATTTATTTTATTCATTAAATTATTTTCTTTAGCAAAAACAATTTTCAAAAACCATAAAATTTTTGATATTTTGTGTGCATGTTTTGTTTCTAAAAATAATCTTTGAAGTTTTCTTTTCAAAAAAATAATTTTATAATCTCGGAAGTTTCTTAAAAATACTTCAAAAAAATTGTGTGTGTTTTAAACATTTATCTCTTTGAGGTATTTTTCTTCTCATGATAAAGATAATTTTCAAACAGTGATTTGGCTTTTAAAATTATCTCGTGTCCCATCCCGAATTTTTAGGTCTTAACTCGACCTATTAATTCATGACTTTTTTTCCGATAAATTTAATTTTAAGCTGCAACTTGATTTTTAATTATTTTTATCTCACGCTTCGAATTTTTAGGTCTTGGTTTGACCTATTAATTTGATGTTTTACTCGTCGGTCCTCCTCATGACCCTAAACTGACTCATCGGTCCTCCTCATGACCCTAAACTGACTTGATCCTCCTCATGACCCTAAATTGACTCATCAGTCCTCCTCATGACCTTAAACTGACTTGGTCCTCCTCATGACCCTAAACTGACTCATCAGTCCTTCTCATGACCTTAAACTGACTTGGTCCTCCTCATGACCCTAAACTGACTCATTAGTCCTCCTCATGACTTTAAACTGATTTGGTTCTCCTTATGACCCTAAACTGACTCGTCGGTCCTCCTCACGACCCTAAACTGACTCGTCGGTCCTCCTCATGACCTTAAACTGACTCGGTCCTCCTCATGACCTTAAACTGACTCGGTCCTTCTCACGACCCTAAATTGACTCGTCGGTCCTCCTTATGGCCCTAAACTGACTCGTCGATCCTCTTCATGACCTTAAACTGACTCGGTCCTCCTCATGACCCTAAACTGACTCGTCGGTGCTTTCACAACCTAAAATTGATTGATATCTTTCTTGCATTATACATGTTTGCATTACACTATATTTGTCATGCATCCTTGCTTTTCGCCCCATGAACTACGTTTTGGTCTGATCCCTATAAAAAGGGGGAACGTAGGCAGCTCGATGAAAATTCGAGTACGACCAGCATTATATGTATGCTTGTGTGACCTAAGATTGACGGTTCGGTCAAATGGTTGTTTTCTTTGGATCTTTGATATAACTTGCTTCACGCGTTGCTACGCAAGTTATATCAAAGAAGGGCAACTGTAGACCCACCTAATCTTAGGCGAATTCGATGGTGAAAACAGGTGGAATAGTGCCTCAGTACGATCCTCGAGAAGTAATCCAAGCTCGGTATTTGAACTCAAAACATTCAAACCATTGAAATTTGGTCAAAAATTCGAAACTTGCTGCCCAAGTAAGGCAACTGCCACCTTTCATCAGGGCGACCGCCAACTTCCATTGTGGCGATCGCCATAGAACTTTGTGGAACCTTTCAAAAACATGGCGACCGCCTTCTTGCATTGTGGCGACCGCCAACTCCAAATGGCCTAACGTGTCCCTAAAATGTGGCAGCGTCTCATTGGCTAAAGAACTCTATAAATACCGTACCCCTGGTACGTTTTTGGGGAGAGAAAAAAATATAGAGAGGTTTAGTGAGAGAAGCTCTGCCGAGTCGCCGAGTAATTCTGAGCCCCAACGCCGAAGCCCTGCTGAGATACCGAGATCCGAGCCTCCGATAGTCCCAAACCTTAGCTTGGATCATTACCCAATGATCAAATTGCTCGCCTCTATTCCCCCAATTTGAGGATTCCTTAGCGATCCAGGTATTTCGTTTGGATCCCCAATCCTTCTTGTTCCATTTTCTTTCTTTTGGAGTGATTGGGTTAATTTCCATGTATTTGTTTCAATTATATTCTTGTTTTGCTTATTAGTTATTACATTTGTTTTTAAATTCGTGTTTTAACTTATGTAGTTTACTTGTTTTGTTGATTTACTTGTTTACATTTTAAGCTTGTTACAAATTGTTAAATAATTAAATAGTGCTAATATTTTTGGCAATTACAACTTATCAATGTTGTTAATTGTTATAATTCAAGCACTTATATAATTAAATGGTTGTAATAGTCAATATTACACCCATTTAATTCAAAAGTTTCATTTCATTTCATTTTCTTTCTTTTATGTTAATTCAATGTTCTAGCATTTTATTTCCTTTCTTTTTCTTTATTTAATATTCTAGCATTTAATTTTCTTTTTAGTTTAGATTTTTATTTCAATAGCATTCTATTCCATTTTCTTGTAATGTAGTTTATTACTAATATCTCATTTCTTTTCTTTTAGCTTAATGTTTCATTTCTAACCAGTACATTTCATTTTTATTTTCTTTTTCTTTACTTATTAGTTCAATGTCCTATTAGTCATTTTATATTTTCTTTTTCTTTCCTTTTAATGTAATTCATTTTTTTTTAGCATTTCTTTTCTCTTAATATTAGTATTTATTTTCTTTTAATGCTCTATTTTTTATTTCTTTTTCTAACTTTATTATTCTTCACTTTATCAAACCTAAAAATTACAAAAGATTTTTAAGCTAACTTCCATCTTTAAATGGCATTATAATTTTCTCTTTTAAAATTAAAACTCTTTTGTTCATTTTATTTTATTTTTCTTTTATTTTCTTTACAAATATAAAATGTGAATAAGTTAGATCTTCTTTTATTAATAACATCTTCAAAACCTTCTTTTGTTATGATTAATTTTCGTTTTATAATGTTTTTCCTTTTTTTTTCATTTTGTTCAAACCTAAAAATCATAAAAACCCCTTTTGAACTAACTTTATCTTTTAAGTATCATTTTCTCTTGATTTCTTTTTATTTTCTTTTTGTCTCTTTTAAAATACATGAAATATAAATGGTTAGGTTTTCTTTTAGTAGCATTTTATAAATCTTTGGTATCTTTTTCATTTACAAACTTTTTCTTTATCTTATTTTCTCTTAAACCTTTAAATTCTCTTTTGTTATAAAACTCTTCTTCTTTCTTTTTCCTTGTTTAGTAGATTTTCTTTTAATGTAGGTTTTCTTTTTATGCATCTCTCATTTTCTACCTAGTTTATTTTGGTATTATACATGTTTTGGTCATTTTCTTTAAAACCATGCCTTTATCTTATTTTTGCTAACAATTCATGTTTATGCAATTTTAACAATTTCTAGCATATTTTTGTTCTTTTATTTGAATCATACTAGTTTAGATTGTTTTAATAATATTACATGCGGGTGTATTCTATGTATCATTCAGTTAGAAATTGCATGCCATAAGACTTAGGATTTTTATTTTGATATTTGCTTTATTTGGTGTTCTATGTATATATTTTATGTATTTTCTATACTTAATTTTGAATGTTCTCTCTTCACCTCCATTTTCTGTATTTGCATGTATTTGAGAAATTCTATTAAGGAACCAATGATGATTAGTAGAGGCCAACCTAATGGTTGGACGAACGGGATGCCTAACACCTTTTTCGATTCGTACCTTAGCCCCTAAACCTTTTTTCTCCGGTTAAATGCTTTCAAGATCAGTAGCTATTTTTGTTTTTCTGAATTTTTCTCAAAAATTAAGTGGCGACTCTATTTTCAACAAAAAGGAGTTTTCAAAATTTAGTTTTCAAGGTATTAAAAGATTTTTCTAAATATTCTTTGAATTTCATATTTTTGAACATTTTTCAAAATAATCCCAAAATCCCAACGTCACAGATACCAATTTGTTGGAGGCAATACAGCCAAGATCATTATTTTTGTAAAATAATTTTTGGTAAAAAATTAACTGGACGGGAAAACGTCAAAACGGGCTCCAGATAAAACTTTTGACGAAGAACGATAAAAAATAAATCCGTGCAATCAAAGTTAATTTAGAAGAATACCTCTTGTCGATCTAATCTTCAACTATGACTTGACACACCCTCACTATTTTGATCATAACCTTTTTTACAAAAATCATTTTCTTGTGAGACATGTGTCATTGGAAAGAAGACTTTTGGAGCTTCAATTTGAGTATAAGAACGACCCAATTTTGAGTCCGAAAAAAGGAGATATCATCAAAACAAAATGGCCCTCCGTCGCCAGTTTGCTCGAGTGGACATAGGGCGCTCAAGCGAGCTACCACCTGAGAAAAACTCAGATTTCCTGTTCTTGAGTGTTCTAAGCCTCAAACTCTTAAACACTCACAAACCACCATCTCAACCACAAATCGAAGCCTCCAAACACATTCTCGACACCCTAGGACGTGCCCAAACCCAAAGCTACCACAAAACCTTGAAAGGAAAACTCAAAACCCAATTCCATCCACCGAATTCAACACAAAACCCCTTTTCAAGTAAAAACCAAGTTTTTCAAAACATAAATTGATTTTTCATGCATTTTTAACCAGTAAAAATACACATGATTACACATAGCACCCTTATAAGACATGAGAGTCTAGGATCCTACCTTGGTGAGACAAAAACTCAACGTCCTGATCCATGTACAAAAATAAACTTTACCGAACTGAAATTCTGTCCGGATGAACGCGTAGCCCACCGTGCCAATAGTAAGGATCCGCTGTTAGATTGTTAAAAACCAAGCCCCGGGCCCCCAAGAAGTTAGAGAGAAGGTAGAGCGTTTGGGTTGGTTCAAGACCTAGAGAGAGCAAGGAAAAGATATTTTGAACAAAAATATCTAAAGGAAGATATTTATAGGCTCGCCATAAAATATCTTTTTTTTTGAAACCCATGCTACAACGGCCAACGACCCCGGGAACTAACACCACATGCATATCCAAGCCCGATCATGCATCAAAACGCATATAAATGTGCAGCAACGAAAACACTAAACGCGTGTCAAAAAACTCCCAAAAAGAAAATGGGTCAGGGTCTCACAACTCTACCCTCCTTAAAGAAATTTTGTCTCCAAAATTCAACACTAGGTCAAGAGGAAACAACCCATCGATCACAATCGACACAAGCACGAGAGATGGTCAGCCAAACCATTTCTAGGATATAGTCAAACAAGGTCAGGTATCCTAAACAATGGCTGACGATCTCAACAACACAGGATCTACCAACTCACCCCAACCTCACATCCTCACCAACTGTTGTCTCAACACAACACAGCACCCACGGAGTCCACCACTAACTCCAAACCCATGGTCACGGCCTTGAACACAGCCTCGTCCTCTCCACGCAAACATCGTATCTATATGGACGAAAAGACAGAACACAAGATGCAACATGTCGCATGAACATAAACACTAAGCATATAAGCATGCCAACACGTAGCCACATAGGTTCATGCTAAACAAACTCCACATATCAAGGAGAACCGACAAGAATGACGCGTCAATCTGGACAACTTACTCAGATTTTTGGCTAGAAATCACGTCAGCAAAACGCGTTTCTAACTTGGCTCCCAAGTTTGTTAATCCAAATGCCCAAAGGCAAGACTAATCAATTCTAAGGTTCAACCCCCATGCTCACTTATACACATCATTCTCATGCTTAACATGCTAACATGTTCATGTTATGAAAGCATCTAAACACATGCAATCAAGCACACGCAATCAACCTCACATGGTGATGTAACCTCTTCCCACGGCTCTAGGTATTCGAACCCAGAGCTCTGATACCATTCTGTCATGCCCCAAACTCCGGATCACGTGAAACACCCACAAGCAACAAAACATAACACTGAACCCGAGAATACACTCTCAATATTAAATGTATATGCATTGTATATCACCGTCAAAAGGCTTATATTACACGGTTTCAACACCAAAAAAACATATTACAACATACATGTTTAAAAATGAGTAAAAAAAAGACTACAGATCTTCTGCCCCTCCTGCACCTCCAGATCAGCTTGCGTGACCAGTACCTAAAAAACGTTTCAAATCTCACACCGTGAGCCAAAGCTCAGCAGAAACTAGACAGCACATGAAGTATAAGCTAAACATGCTAGGGAAACGAGGTGCAATTTTTGACTATCTCCTTCAATCCTCTAAAAACATTTTCACATGCAAATAGAAAAGCGAGGATAAGAACCATTGTCGACTCACAAGAGCCCTAAAAATGGTTTGAAAACGATTTTTATATCACGACTCACACGAGTCTTAAAAACAATTTAAATTTAGTTTTATCCATCCCACAATGCAGTACATGCAATCTATGATACATATAATCAGCCCTCACAAGCCACAACAACAGTTCTACAGAAACACGGTGGTACACACCCATCACAAGAATTTTCTCAGACTCTCACCGAAGGACCATAGCGCCAAATATTACACTATTAACCGGAATTAACCTATGCAACACATGCAACTCGCGCGACACACGCAACCTGCACAACTCACGCATCCCGTGCACACACACAACGCACGCACGCCACCCACACGATGCAACACATGCATCCCATACAATGCCTCACGTGCAACACATGCAACACAAGCTTCTTCGAGACCACTTTTTCGTCCTTTAGAATCAGACACACACGTCTTTAGGACCACGTTTTCGTCCTTCAGATACTCACACACAGTGCATCATTAGGACCACATTTTTGTCCTTCTGATTCTTGCACATAAGTGCATCGTTAGGACCACATTTCTGTCCCTCCGATATTCGCACCCGCACCCATGTATCATTAGAACCACATTTTTTGTCCTTTCGATACCCACACACTCACACATGCATTGTTAACCAGAGTTAACGTAAATCTCGAACCATATTTTCGTCCATCATTAGCCAGGGCTAACATTCATCGGGCCACTTTTTCGCCCACTAACCACTTTTTCGTCCACAACACATCGGATCACTTTTTTGGCCGTCCACATAAGTGCACACACACACACATCTTACTAACACCAGAGTTTTAGGTACCGCAAGACCTCATATTCGTCCTGCAACATGCATAATTTAAAATTAGAATTTTAAATGCACATAACTACGTAAAACACTGCGTTTCACATAACGGCACCACATGCCACATAACCAGATGTCCACTCACCGGACAACCCGTCCTCTCACCGAGACAACCAACGATGCAGAATACCAAAACCTAACCCAGAGGCCAATACCACTCAAGCGCTCGAACGCTCAACCACCGCTCGAGCGGTCCCCAACCGACATACCTCTCTGCCACACCACCGCTCGAGCGCTCAACCACCAACCCAACTCTCGGCCACCAGCTCGCTCGAGCGCACAACCACCGCTCGAGCGGTCAATGCTGCGAGGAAACCTAAACCAAGAAACAAAATCAAACCCCCACACGCAATGATGCACTAACGACCACAAACACAACCGTGCACCAAAAACCCGCATCTAACCATGCACGTCATACACCCAACACAGACCCACGATGCCCACGCGCACCCAACACAAACCCACGACGCCCGCACGCGCCCAACACAAACAACAAACCTACAAAACATGACCTAACCAAGGGCCAACACAAACCTCCCACAAAATGGTTCTCACTAAAACCCCATCTCTAGAAAGAACACCAAACCCAACACATCCCGCGCCCAACGGTGCACCAACCACCACGCACACGATCGTGTCCCAACACCCCGCATGAAATGTCCAACACCCACTCCATGACTTCAATTGACCGGACCCCATAATCCAATCAACTGAAAGACCACTAGAGGAGAGCAGTCGATCGAGCCCTATAACCAATCGACCAAAAGGCCACCACACGACTAAAAGAAACCCCCAAGGCCCCAACACAACCAACACGGGCTCTCACATGCCCAACACAAAAAACACGAACCTCGACACGGCCAACACGGATGAAAATAGTTAAAAAGTTTTGACACACCCTCACTATTTTGATCATAACTTTTTCTACAAAAAATATTTTCTTGTGAGAGAGGTTTCATTGGAAAGAAGACTTCCGGGGCTTCAATTTGCGTACAAGAACGACCCAATTTCGAGTCCGGATGAGGGTGATATCATCAAAACAAAACGGCCCTGCGCAGCCAGTCTGCTCGAGCGGACATAGGGCGCTCGAGTGAGCTACCACTCGAGAAAAACCCAAATTTCCTGTTCTTGAGCGTTCTAAGCCTCAAAACTCTTAAACACTCAAAAACCACCATCTCAACCACAAATCGAAGCCTCCAAACACATTCTCGACACCCTCAGACGTGCCCAAACCCAAAGCTACCACAAAACCTCAAAAGGAAAAATCAAAACCCGATTTCATCTGCCGAAATCAACACAAAACCCCTTTTCAAGTCAAAACCTAGTTTTTCAAAACATAAATTGGTTTTTCATGCATTTTTAACTAGTAAAAACACACACGATTATACATAGCACCCTTATAAGAGATGAGAGTATAGGATCCTACCTCGGTGAGTCAAAAACTCAACGTCTCGATCCACGTGCAAAAATAAACTTCACCGAACTAAAATTCTGTCCAGATGAACGCGTAGCCCGCCGTGCCAATAGCAAGGATCCACTGTTGGATCGTCGAAAACCAAGCCTCGGACCCCCAAGAAGTTAGAGAGAAGAAAGAGCATTTGGGTTGGTTCAAGAGCTAGGGAGAGGAAGGAAAAGATATTTTGAAAAAAAATATCTAAAGGAAGATATTTATAGGCTTGCCAGAAAATATCTTTTTTTTTAACCCGTGCCACAACTGCCAACTGCCCCGGGAACTAACACCACATGCATATCTAAGCCTGATCATGCATCAAAATGCATATAAATATACAGCAACGAAAACACTAAACGCGCGTCAAAAAATACCGAAAAAGAAAATTGGTCAGGGTCTCACAAGGACTATTAAGATCGCCTCAAAATCCAACAACATTTGGGTTATGGTGGATCGCCTCACTAAGATCGCTCGCTTTCTATTAATAGACCTCATGACACATTAGTGACTACAAGAAAAAAGTGCATTGAGATTTTGCATCAACATGAGTTCCCTACTATACTCAACTGAGACCCATATCTGACCTTCAGATTGATGGACAATCTACATGCACATTTCCAAGCCGACAAGGGCATGTTAAGAGTTTGCGTAATGGGATTTAAAAAGGTAGCCGAGGAAGATATTTAACTTTGGTTAGAGCCCACCTACAACAACAGCTCCCGAGCCAGCTTTTGTAACTATTTGATGTTTTGCGTAGAAACAATGTTGCGAGTTATCAATGCGCGAAATAGAAACAAAAGGGACTAATTAGTAGGAACAGATCTTTGCTAATCAATAAAGTGACACCCAGAGTCCAATACTGGAAATCATATAGAGCCCCAGAAAGTATCCATGTGTTAACAGCTTTGTAATTCTGTACAATCTGCAGTAAGAACAACAGGATATCATCGAATAAGACTTTTCATGCTAATAAACATGTTGTGTGTCATGCCTTCACTTTATAAGTAGAACCAATTGTATCAGATAATTCAATGACTCTTTTTTCTTTTCTCTTTCTTAAAGATGGAGGGACAAGGACAGAACCATGGATGCTCAGTAAAAGTATGTAGGACTGGGGAGGAAATGGATATCCCGAGCCTAGCACAAATCTTACAAGACCTAGCAGTTAATTTGGATCAATCACAGGGGAAGACATCCCGGATGAGATCATGGTACTTATCAGACCTAAAGGTACAGAATACCCTAGCACTTGAGAAAAAGTTTTTTCCGAATAACAGAGGTTTGGATCAAGGCTACAAAACAACAACCTTTACCGACAGTGCAGAACGTAAAAGCCCAACCCTGCCCACACTCTCAATAAAGAACGACTCAAGTAAATAAGGACATAACTTCGAAGAGAAGTGATGCAAGTAAACATCCATAACCTTTCGCATGAAATTTCAAGGACAAAATTTGTTTAAGGGGATAGTTTGTAACGACCCAGTTCGGATCCTAGTTGTAACAACCCAGTTTGTAACGACCCATGTAATGACCCAGCTCAAACCCTAGCATTAGCGACGGTTAGCTGACGAGATCTTAGGTCACTAGAAGATCAAAAACCCGAACTCGACCCAAAAACCCTAATTCGATCTGAAAACCCTAAAAATACCAAATGCCCAAAGGCAGAGTCTTAATACTTAGAGAAGACTCCTAACATCCTAAATTAAGTAAATATCTAACGTCCTAAATTAAGTAAATAACATGAAATATAATATTATCAAAATTTCTCATAATTAGGGTAAAATGACCATTTTGTCCCTAGTATAGTAAAAAGTCTTAAAAATCTAAATTTTGACACATTGACACCCTAAATCAAGAACTTAAGTACAATTAAGTAGTAAAAGACAAGATAACATCAAACATGATGAAAATATTCCTTAGTGGCTGGCCACCTTGGGAATTGTGCCAAAAAGTAACTTTTTACTTTTTTAAGCTTAAAAAGATGAGAAAAGTGTCAAATCAAGTATTATGATAATCTAAGACTTGTTGAACAAGTAATATATATAATAATATGTTATTATTGGCTAACAAAAGTATAAATCATTATTAAAGTTCATACACACTAAATTAAGTCAAAAAGCCACATCTTGTCAAACTAACTTAATTTGACTTAAAAGCCTACACCTATTTAATCAATTACTATGAAAATTATGAGAATTCTTGAAAATACTAAAATTATCATAAACTTACTAAAATAATAAGTTTTAATAGAAAAAGACACCAAAAAGAGACATCAATTAACTTTTAAGGCATTTTTCTGTACAAAATGGCACGCAAACCTAGAATAAGCCCCTAATTAATGCAAAATTCAGCCGTATTAACTTCCAAACACCCCCATCCGAAATTTCTACCACCAAATCTGATATATATCTCTCAAAAGTTGGTCCATGTAATGTCACCCATGTGAAGAAAAGAAAAAAATGACTTAAAAGAAATCATTTTGTTCCCTAAGCTTTTTCCTATAAAACTAAGCCAAACACCACTCCTTCCCTCTATGATTTTCGACCAAGAGAGATAGAAAACCAGATTTAACGTGTTCTTAAGGAGCTTGGGTGAGTTTGAGAGAACAAAGAAGAGATGAAAGGAGGTAGGTTCCGTGAAAAAAAGGTTTTTGAAAACCAAAGAGTCTAAACCTAAGTCCTACAAGTCATCCATCATTTATAGGACCTCAAACAAGTAAGTAAAACCTCAACTTTATGTCTAATATCACTCAAAATATTTCTCAACTCATCTCTTTAAACACTTCTAAGATCGAGAATCGAAAACAAATCGAAAAAGCGTTGTAGTTAATAAATAACGGTTGTTGTATTTTTGAATAACATGAGATGTGGTTGTGTGTTGCTATTCTTGAGTTTGATGACTTAACAGTGTTTTGGAATCTTTGTATTCATGTCTAAAATACAAGCATGCAAAGAAATGGGATAAAACCTTGACATATCATAAGTAGGAGACTTATACATATAAGGACCTGATTTTTGAGTACTTTAATGTTTCTACCATGATCTTTGAAACTTCATAACTCAATGTAAAAAAATTGATCTAAGTATGCTCTTTATGTCCAGATTTATCTTTTTGTGTTAGTTTTCATCCTAAGTTTGTTTCAACTCATTTGAGTGAGTAAAACTCGAGATATTACAATTCTACCAAAGTGTGTCGTTTTCAGACCTGTCGACAGTACCGACCTAAAAATCCTAGTTACAATGAGATCCGAGTTTTGGCCAAAACATAGAGGTTGTAGATGACATGTATCTCTAGCTACCCACCACAAAGGAGCCAAAATATTGAGGTTGATAGGTCTAAACCCCTTTAAAACTCTCTATTGTGGTTTAGCAATTAAAGGACACTTCTGTTATATATTTTTGTATAGCCAAAAATTCCTATTTTTAGTGATCTACTCCGAACGTAGTCTTCATTAATATTGTAGGTAACTTATTGAACTACTTTTTATCCAAAAATCAGACCTAGATACCTCGAAAAAGTTCCTCAAACCCATTTCAAACTCTCCGTCCAAGACCAGTTCTGCTGAGGGTTTGGCGACTGACAGAGCCTATTTTACAAAATGGCTTATATCTTCAACTTGTTTTAAACAACCACCCCTAGCACCCTTGATAATCCTTGTAGGGGACATGTTTAACTATAACATATCCAAAAATGAGCTCATTTTGACTTGATTAGAAGCCCCAAAATCGAGACCAACAGAGGCGTATTTTTGGTAAAATTTTAAGGAAAGTGCTGAACCATTTTCGCTTAAAATATTTTATTCACCCATTTGCCTTAAGTTTTGGCCTCAGTGTTAAACATAAGAGTTGTAAAAAATATTTTTATGTAAACGGTGTTTAAAAGCCATAACTTGATTCCATATCTAGATGCCCCAATACCCTACCGACTCTTTAAATTTAATACTCGAATTTGGCCTTAAAGTTGCTAAGTGTGATTTGAGTACCCTTTGTTGTGAAACCCGAGTTTTATATGATGACTGATTTGAATTAGTTGATTAGTATTTTTAAGTGAATGTACGATGATTAGAACTCATGCCTTCAAGTTTGAATTGTATCTTGAGGATTATAAATTGTGCCTCACATAGTTGTATGCGTTGTACCATAAACTTTGCCATGCTTGTTATGCCATGCTACAGATAATTGTACTTGAGATCCATATTATATATCATGGACATTGTCACTTGCATCCTGGCATAGTGGAGTCCATCTGTGTAAATTGTTGTTGGGATGGGTTATATTGAATTGTCCTTCTTGGTTCTAAGTCTAGGTCGTAACTAGTAGCTATTTTTGTAAATATTTTGTAATATATTCCACTTGTACACGATGGGTGCGTCTCCGGTGTTACAAATTTGGTTTATACACCGTGGGTGTGTCTTTGGTGTTTGAAATGATTTATCATGAATATTGTTGGGCACCATGGGTTCATCACTAGCATTCGTGTTTTGATGGCTTAGACTTTGGGTTAACACCGACGGAGATATCACAAATCCTAAGGTGGGACAAGCCACTTATTATATGATTGATTGATTGACTATTGAATTTTGTTGGCCTAGAGGATGGCGCAGTTCCCACATCGTTGCCATTAAGTAAAACAGCTGAGGCATGAAGCCTAGGTGAGCATTTACTATTCGCAACGAGGCGCACTGATGGCTTTGGTGATCAATTACCCATAAAAGTCTACTCTGAAAATTCTCGGTGTGGCATTCCTATTATGATCTGGGTGTATGTCGGGTTGGGCATTTACATTGTATACACGGCATCTCATACTCGCATGTTCATTGACTTATATGTTACCTTGTTGTAAATTTGTCTACCTCTTTGACTTTAAAGCGTGCTTAAGTGTTACTTGGCATGCGTTGTGAAAACTTTTGTGCCATGAGATTGGTCAGAAAGTTTAGAGTGTTTTTTTATTGGATTTTGGCTTATGGCATTCGTGCCACAGATAAGGAAGAGTACTCGAAGAAAATCGTCCCAAAGGGAGAAGAAGGATTCAAAGAACAAGGTGAGTTCCAAAAGCATGTGGACCCCACTAATGCATTCTGAGGATTCGAGACCTCTATTTTTGTTCTTTTGTTCAGTTTTCCTACAACTCTTGTAATATTTAAAAATTCTTGGTGAAACTGTAATCATTATGTACTTTTAATCAGTTCGAACTCCTTTATAATGTAATATTTAAGGTATGTAAATATAAATAAATGGCTAAATTATCCTTTTATTTATATTTATTTATATTGTAACACCCCGACCCTTCTCATGACAACGATATTGTCTGCTTTGGGCAAAGCCCTCACGATTTTGTCCTTCCTAGGGGGTCACCCATCATTGCAATGCTCCCGCTCAAGCACATTTAGCTGCGGAGTTTTGCTAGGGTTCTTATCACCTGAAAAAAGGCCTCGTTGCTATATAAGGGTCCAAGATTTTTCTTTTATAGGCCAAGAACTCCCTTTTCCATTCCGATATGGGATACCAAGGTATCAAAATCCATTCTCCTTAGGGTGGTATATCCCCGTTCAGTAGCCTGCCAGGTCCGGTAGCCTGCCAGCTCCGGTAGCCTGCCAGTCCTTTATCGACCTGCCCACTCAGTAACCCGTCCATATGTCACGCAAGACGACAAGGACCCACACTCAAAGGTGGGACGTGTTGGAGAGGGAGCCGCGCAGCGGAAAAAAATTAATTTTTGAATCGACGTCGTGACCGTAAAAAACGACGTATGCGAT
>JAULJZ010034892.1:0-14863 GCA_032270985.1 Heliamphora pulchella
CACACCTAGGGATCACTCCCTAGGTGGCCGGCCCTAATAGGGGTATAAGGTTGTTTTATGAAAAATATATATCTCCTACTTGGTTTTAGGAAAGAGATATATAGTTTCCAATGATAACTCAAGTGATATATTAAAACCATATCACAATGAGCCAAAAATGGAACCTAACCCCAAGCCCTAGCCGCCTCCCCCTTCTCTCTCCCATTGTGTATTCCTTTGGCTTTGAGAAAGAGGTGCGAGATAGAAACTAAGAAGGAGGAAAACACGAAGATCCGGATCGGTGCCCACTCGCCGGAATCGTCGTGCGCGTCGGGATATACGTGAGAAGATCATTCGGTCGTCTCGTATCATTATTCTGCATCAAAGAAACTTGTACAAGTTTCTTTAAGGTATATTTAATCTTAATATATCTGTTCATGGATATGGATTTTCATGAAAAATGCATGCGCTGTTTTTACGGTCACGGCGCCGGTTCTTATTTTTCCTTCCGCATTCCAATAGGTTTTGCAAAATTGTTGTTAAAAGAGGGTTGTGTGACTTGGAACTTAATGTCTTATGCTGGAATTTAGGATTTGAAGCTTAATTTGTGAGTGTTTGAGAGATTTGAGGTTAGAAACACAAAACATGAGAAAATTTGAATTTTTCTCAGGCACCAGCGTGCTCGAGCAGAGCCCTATCTGCTCGAGCAGTCAACTAGCAGAGAGTTGGGTGCTTGAGTGCTCGACGTCCACTCGAGCGGACTGGCTGTGCAGGGCCAACTTATTTTGATCATATCTATCTCATTTGGACTCTGAATAAGTTTATTTTTGTACTCAAATCGAAGCCCCAGAAGCGCTCTTTCCAACAAGACTACTTTCACAAGAAAATTCTTTTTATAGAAAAAGTTATGATTAAAATAGTGAGGGTATGTTAAATTTTTTTAATCATTTTTCACCCGTTTTTTGCCAAATGCTTTGAAAAAGGATGTTTTCATCAATATCGAATCTTTTCATCGAATTTCTTATCCCTTGGGCTATGGATATACCTATTTCACTACACTTGGGATGGGATGCACGTATTGTACCGATTGGTTGGATTTTGCGATGAAATAAGTTTGCAATATATAACAAAGGTTTTATGGGTTTCTGAAGGTTGTGGTACGACATGGTCATCATTGGACTTGTTAAGCATTCTGAAGAGAACTTGAGTTTCTAATATATGTATATATATATATATATATATATATATATAATTATCTATAATTGGTGCATTCCGTTTATTTCAAATGACATGGTCATGTGTGAGTTAATTATATATATATATGCATTGGCATTTCATGAAGTTGATAAATGAAATATGATTTATGAGAAATTATGTGTTGAAATTTATGATTGCACTTGAATTGAAAGAAATGATTGAATACTAAAATAAGACTTGACTGAAAATAAAATGAGAAGTTGAAATGTAAAAATTGAAAAGAGGTACTATGAAAATATATTTAGGGAGAGGAACCAGTTATGGGTTGGACTCCTGGGTTTTTTAAAAAAAGATAGTATCGGGAATAATAAACTGTATGAATTGATGTGAATTAAGTTGGCCTGATAGGTCCGCGGTGAAAGACCGAAAACTTGCGCAAGATGGGGACCACATGCCAACGGGTTAGCCCCTGAAATGTGGTGTTGTGTCGTGGTGAGTTATAGAGCTATCTATTACCCAATGGTTTCGCGTAGCCTATTGAGAATTAATAGGGAGGGATTTCTATAAGCTGCACCCGACACTGATTCATTAGACGTAATACGATTTTGTGATAAACCGAGTAATGAAACTATGACACGATTTTTGTGAAAAATCGGATAATGGGATGATAATATGGATAATACAAAAGAATAAATGAAAACAAATTGGCGTGCATGGGTGTGTGCGTGTGAAGGTATAATGAATTGGTAAAGATTTGCATTTTTACTTCAGTTGCACCCATCACACCTCACAAATCATGCATTACATCTGAGTTAATCTATATCCTACGAGCTTCGACTCACCTACGACTGCTAAACCATTTTTCAGGTTCTAAGGAGAACAGATGATACCGAGACGATGGATGCACTTTGGGAAAGGGCTAGAAGATGGGTCTAGTGTTTCTTTTCTTTATGCCATATGCACACATAAAGTTAAGGAATTTG
Organism: Heliamphora pulchella; assembly: GCA_032270985.1. NCBI lineage: Eukaryota > Viridiplantae > Streptophyta > Magnoliopsida > Ericales > Sarraceniaceae > Heliamphora > Heliamphora pulchella. The sequence goes on from JAULJZ010034892.1 coordinate 2,160, forward strand.
GTGTAATTAATCTTGTTCTTATATTTTGGATGAGTCGGACGAGTGAAATGACATTTTGTTTTGTAAACGATCTTGTGGAACTTAATGCATTATTTAAAATTTGTTATGCATCGATGAAATAAAAATATAGTTGCTCAAGAAAATATTTATTTCCAAATAAGTTGTGAATTTAAATCTAGAGAAAAATTGAAATGTTAATGGATGACCTTTAGACGGTTCGGTTTGGGGTTAGTTCACGAGTCCCCGGGATTCGGGGCATGACAAATGGTATCAAAGCTCTAGGTTTGAATACCTAGAAGTCATGGAAAGTAACGATGACCTTAGTACGTGACCTGTTTGTCTAAGTTAGGCACCACTACACGGCATGAGTTGTGTGCTTGCATGGGTCTACGATTGAATTGTGATGCGCGTGCTATGTGTTTATATGAGCATGGACGGTTGAGTCTTAGGGTGATGTGGCATGCCATATGGTGTCCGATCAACTATTTTGGGGTTCAAAATAGAAAAGCATTTGGCCAACGTTCTTTCTATGAGAAATTTGAATTAGTTGCCTAGATTGTAGCGTTGCTCTGAGACTTTCCCTCGATATGTGAATATGTGGATGTGATGTGAATAGGTGTTGAGTAGTATGTAGCTTAACTTTAGGAGGTTAGATTGAGCTTGACCTAGTTGGGTGTCGTGATATCCTTGTTATAGGAATTATGCCCGTGGGGCTAGGATGAGTTGTGATCTAAATGGTGGTATGAGTGGTGGAATTACGACCCAGTGGTCAGTGATTGTGGTGGGTGTAAGCTCGAGAGATGAGAAATGACTATTCGGAGTATGTTGTATCCATGTGAGTCGAGAGTGATCGTAGTTAGCTATTCGTTATGTGTTGAGTTACCAGTAGTTTGACGAACAAGTATGGTAGATTGTTTGAAACCCCTTGGAGGTTGTTGGTTATGGATGGATATGAGGTGTGATTTTAGGCGCATTGAGGATTATATACGTCATGAGCCGTGCTAAGTCTTGAGTCGTGCTGTGTCATGAGCCGTGTACCCCAAGATCGGGTAAGGACAGGAGCATAGTGGACGAGAACATAGTGGACGAGAGCGTAATAATCTCTGGCCTAAAGTGTGTTAGAAAGTTTGTGCTTAGATGCGTGGTTGGGAATGTCCCTTACCCTAAGGAGTGTTGTTGATAACCACTGTGGTATTTTGTGATTTTGAAGGTCAGATTGATGACCCTTATATTTTCTTTATGGCGTGATGCTGAGTTGTGTTTCTTGATAAAAGTTAAAAATGTATGTGAAAAGAATATATGGAATGAAGATGTTATCGATGGGTTGGTTGTTGAGTGATGTACGTGTACGTAAGAGGAGATGTATATCGATGGTAGTTGTTATGTGGTGAACAAAGATTTGAGGTCGTTTGGGAAGTTTCATGGAGAAGAGTTTTGTGACTTGGGTCGTCGTTCTCAAGAATAGGAGATTATGTGAAAAATATGGTGTATGGTAAGAATGTGAATGTGAATGTGAATGTGAGTGTATGAGGCTTATGGGACAGGTGATAGATGTTGTTGGTATGGCTGGCTTGATCGTTTTAAGATGACATGTTGATAGGAAGAGATCCCTTAAGAGGACGATGGCAGTGGTCTATATTCAGCTTAAAGTCTGGGTGCGGTGGTGTTGTGTTACCTTTACGGGGTAGGCGATAGGGTGGTGTCTTGGGTTTAAAATTGGTAAGCAAGAATTATTTGTTCATGTGATGCGTAGTTGCTTTCATGATTGGGCAGCTGTGTGTCGGTGGTCAGTGTATGGTGATGAAAGAGATAAGTGTTTCTAGTTAAACGCTTTACAATTTTCGATGGATGTACTGGAGTTGCGAGCTGAAGACTATAGTATAGTTTAGCCTACTTATTTGCTTGTTCGTATGACGTGACCCATAAGTAGATGTGCTAAAGTGATGCGAATATATGTGGCGTTATCCTTGGTGGTTAACCGGTGAGAGTCTTGTGGACGCGTGTGAAGCCTCGTTGAGATGTGAAGGAGTAAGTGATAGTTAATGTGCTTGGGTAGAGATCTAAGTGTGAAGACCTAGCACGACGAAAGATATGCTCATCGTGATGGGTGGCCAACTACGTTTGTATGATGATGTCCAATGTCTTTACAAGATTATCTTTACAAGACTAGTGATTAACATTCTTTCAAACCGAGTGTGTAATGGTGGTCCTAAGAGGTAGTGACGTAGAGCAAGAGCCTAGAGCCGATTCGTTGTCTTCCTAGTGGGAGAGATGTTTTGTGGGTGGTTGAATAGTGTGATTATCCTTCCCGTGGTTCCTTAGAGAACCCGTTTTCTTTACCCCGTAAACCCAAGCATTTGGGTGAGGTCTCTGAAGATGTAGTTTGGTTTGTATGGAATATCGATAGCTTTAGTTTTTATTGAGTGAGATCCCTAAGGAAGTTTAGTGATTGAGTTATTTACGTGATGAGATTCTCAAATATCAGTTCTGTGAGATTCCTATGAGAATGCAGGACCATGGTTTAGTTGTTGCCCTCATAATTAGGAGACCGTGCTCAGAAATGTGTTGGAGGTATGAGGTTTAAAAAGAACGTAAAAGGGTTCGATGGTGTGGTTGGCCTAGTTCTAAGATGGTGTGTTTTGAGTATGATATGTCTAGAGATTGCTTATATTCGACCATAGGTTCACAGAAGGGTATGTTGTTGTTTGCTCAGGGAAAACGAAGTGTGGAGTAATAAAGTTCAGTAGTATACCGTGTGTCTTAGGTGACTTGGGACGATAGGTGAGAAACTGTGTGTTTAGATGTCTGTAATAGATGCATACCTAGAAACGAGATTGCGAGAAGCGTCTGCGTGATCGTAGAAGTTATTATTAACATCGGATGAAAGGTTTCAGGAATTGATTTTCTTTTGTTTGGTGTCGTGCGCTTTCCACGTAAGTTGCTTGGACAGTGGGCTTAAGGCCGTGGCATGACTAAGATTTGCCTAATGGGAGTTAGGTTAGTAAGTCTCAACCTTGAAAGGTGAGGTCTTGGCGTGATGGGAATATTGGATTTGTACCTCCGTGTATGACAAGTGATAAGCATGTAGTCCTATTGAATGTGTAGTACGGGGTATGAGAATTGATGATGTTCGTATGTGTGCGAATGAGGTCAGAGAGTTAACAGCTTAAGTACAGCAGATGACTTGGATATTATGATCAGAGTTGACGATAGTTGTGCCGCTATGAACTGGGCAACCTCAAGGTGAGACTTACAGGATACTGTGAAGGGCAAGTGTTGATAAGTATTGGGAGTACACTGAGGTTGGGTCATGATTTCTAGTGGTTTTGGGAAGATGGGAGTCTCAATGGAATAGTGCTCGTGTTGTGATCTATGAGCGTGGGCCTTAGGATATGGATACTGCCGGAATCGGGTGATTGGAGGGCTGAGTTCCCTGTGGATTTTCTGGGTGGAGTCTGTTTACTTTACTGTGTGAATATAAATGTGTAAGGTAGCGTTCCTTTGGAGATTGGGTTGGTAGACCAAGAATGTTTGTCCTTATTGACGAGGAAGTTCGTGTCGAAGCATAGAATCCTTTTCTGCACTGATTAACCGAGCATCGTTAGCCGTGGTGTGCAGCTTATTCTGGTTGTGTGGGTATGGTTGCATTTTTTTAGTTCTTGGTAGAGTGGAAATTTTGTTGAAACCTTGCGGCTGGAATATTCGCGTGATGGGTCTGATAGGCTCTTGTGAGTCTAGAATTATGTTCTGTTAGGAGCTTTGGATTTCTCAAAATTCCTAATGTGTGAAGAGTAGGTCGACCATTTGAAGGGAAGGCGTGAATGTAGGTGATAGTGTGGATAAGTGGAGTAATATAATTGTGGGAGACCAATAATTAAATAATTTGAAACGTTGTAGATTCGAGAAACCAATGGGTATGTGTATGGCGTCACGAAGGAGGATGTGATTCAGTTTGTATAGGTAAATGTCTACCTATGAGATGTTTGACTCATGCGATATGCTCAATCTTAGTGGCTCATGGAGTTCAGGCAGCAATGTTAGTTTCGATGGTTGAAAGGCTAGAGTGATGTAGTGCAAGCAGTGATATGGTTTAAGTTGTGATCGTTAGTTGGTCGTAAAGGCATGGGCAAATTTTTGGGAGTAATACTTGTAACCCATGTGAACAATGTTCGAGTTTGGGAAACATGTGTTTGGGTTGGAGTAGTCCTCGGTTTACATTAGAATACAGCTGTGAATTAGACTGTGATTCGAGGAAATTGGGAGAATCTTAGAGGCGGTAAGACCTGTGATGCATAATGCTGTGGTTGAGAATATTTATTCTTTGGGAAGGTGTATGTGAGTAAGATGATGGTCACGGAGGGATCGTCAATAGCTAGTGTAGGAATGGTTGACATCAGCCTTGATGTTAAATTTTGTCGTGCAGTAATCTGACTCGTTTTTATTTAAAGTGTTTAAATGTTGATTTTAGATAAGAATTGACGTCAGGATGAACGATGATTAATGGATAATTCTAATATTTGTGAAATATTGATATTCGGCAGTTCAGTCTGATGTTAGTATCATACTTTTGGAAACAAAAGAGTGTTAACACCCTTGAGTCATGTCATTTCAAAAGAACGATCAGGATCGCAAACTAAGAAAGAGACTACGCGGGCTGAGCGACTAGCAAAGTGTGAGAACTTATATTAAGATTAAAGAAAGATTTGGTATGACTTAAGACGAATTTCGAGGACGAAATTCACAAAAAGGGGGGAAAGTTGTAGAGACCCAACACATGTTTATTTTATTTTTGATATTTTCGGTAAGAGAAGAGACCAAAATAAATTTGGGCATGAGGGCTATAAAATTTTTATTCGTAAAAGGTTGAATTAGTAATATGTGAAAGTGAAATTGAGATACATGAAGATGGATGGTGTTGTTATGGTTTTGTTAATGGATAATTCGAAATAAATAAATGTGAGCAAAGTTGGAGGTTTGAGTTGAATTTTAAGAAAATTCGTAGAATTCTGCTTCAGGGGTCACCGCTCGAGCGGTGGGGGTCCGCACGCGCGGACTATCGGGAAACTTTTAGAAGATTCTTGAACCTTGGAGAGAGAGAGTGGGGATATATATATATGCATAGCCACATGAAAAAGAGAGAGAGATCTATTTCTCTTCTTCTTCTTCTTTTTCCACTCTTTGAGAGAGAGAGTGAGAGAAACCCAAAACAAAAAACAAAAAAAAAACTAACCCTCCATCACTCAAATTGAAGGATTGAAGCTAGATCGAGAGCAACTAAGGATGAAAATCAAGCTATAGAGCAAGGAGGTGGAAGATGGAGTATCAAGGAACCAAGATCTCTCAACATCAAAACCCTATAAGGAAGAACTTGGATGAATATCAAGCTTTTGAGCAAATCCGAGGTAGGATTTAGATTTTCTTATATGTTTAGTGTGATTTGGGTTGATATTTTGCTTACACGAGTTAAAAATATAGTTAATCTCATGTGGAAGTTGAAAGCATGGTAGGTGTGTGTGAGTTAAGTTGGGTTTTATGAAAATGGATTTCTTGGAGAAGTGATTTAATCATGGTTTTGCAAAATTGTTGTTAAAAGAGAGTTGTGTGACTTCGATCTTAATGTTTTATGCTGGAATTTGGGATTTGAAGCTTAATTTGTGAGTGTTTGAGAGATTTGAGGTTAGAAACACAAAATAGGGGAAAATTTGGGTTTTGCTTGGGCACCAGCGCGCTCGAGCGGAGCCCTGTCAGCTCGAGCGGTCAACTGGCAAAGAGTTAGGCGCTCGAGCGCCCAACGTCCGCTCGAGCGGACTGGATACACAGGGCCAACTTCTTTTGATCATATCTCCCTCATTCGGACTCTGAATAAGGTCGTTTTTGTACTCAAATCGAATCCCCAGAAGTCCTCTTTCTCTAACAAGACTACTCTCACAAAAAAATTCTTTTTGTAAAAAAAGTTATGATTAAAATAGTGAGAGTATGTCAAATTTTTTTTAACCATTTTCCACCCGTTTTTAGCCAAATGCTTTGAAAAAATGATATTTTCATCAATATCAAATCTTTTCATCAAATTTCTTATCTCTTGGGCTATGGATATACCTATTTCACTACACTTGGGTTGGGATGCACATATTATACCGATTGGTTGGATTTTACGATGAAATAGGTTTGCAACATATAACGAAGGTTTTATGGGTTTCTGAAGGTTGTGGTACGACATGGTCATCTTTGGGCTTGTTAAGCATTCTGAAGAGAACTTGAGTTTCTAATATATATATATATATATATATAATTATCTATAATGGGTGCATTCCGTTTATTTCAAACGACATGGTCTTGTGTGAGTTAATTATGCGTTGGCATTTCATGAAATTAATAAATGAAATGTGATTTATGAGAAATTATGTGTTGAAATTTATGGTTGCACTTGAATTGAAAGAAATGATTGAATACTAAAATAAGACTTGACTGGAAATAAAATGGGAAGCTGAAATGTAAAAATTAAAAAGAGGTGCTATGAGAAAATATTTGGAGAGAGGAACCAGTTATGGGTTGGACTCCCGGGTCTTTAAAAAATGATAGTATTAGGAATAATTAATCGCATGCATTGATGTGAATTAAGTTGGCCTGACGGGTCTGCGGTGAAAGACCGAAAACTTGCTCAAGATGGGGACCATATGCCCACGGGTTAGCTCCCGAAATGTGGTGTTGTGTCGTGGTGAGTTTTATAGCTATCATTACCCAATGACTTCGTGTAGCCTATTGAGAATTAATAGAGAGGGGTTTGTATAAGCTGCACCCGACACCAGTTCATTAAACGTGATACAATTTTGTGATAAACTGAGTAATGAATCTGTGACACGATTTTTGTGAAAAATCAGATAATGGGATGATAATATGGATAATACAAAAGGATAAATGGGAACAAATTGGCGTGCATGGGTATATGCGTGTGAAGGTATAATGAATTGGTAAAGATTTGCATTTTTACTTCGGTTGCACCCATCACACCTCACAAATCATGCATTACATCTGGGTTAATCTATATCCTACGAGTTTCGGCTTACGTATGACTGCTAAACCATTTTTTAGGTTCCGAGGAGAACAGATGATACCGAGACGATGGATGCACTTTGGGAAAGGGCTAGAAGATGAGTCTCGTGTTTCTTGTCTTTATACTATATGTACACATAAAGTTAAGAGATTTGATGTAATTTATCTTGTTCTTATATTTTGGATAAGTCGAACGAGTGAAATGACATTGTGTTTTGTAAACGATCTAGTGGGACTTAATGCATTATTTAAAATTTGTTATGCATCGATGAAATAAAAATATAGTTGCTCAAAAAACCATTAATTTCCAAATAAGTTGTGAATTTAAATCTAGAGAAAAGTGGAAATGTTAATGGATGACCTTTAGACGGGTTGGTTTGGGGTTAGTTCACGGGTCCCCAGGGTTCGGGCGTGACAAATCGGCATCTTTAAAGTCCTTAAGCCCTTCTGCTTAATTTATTTGACCGCCGGATAATCAAATCCACCTGCAGGGTTTAACCCGGTCAAAACTTATAAGCTTCCTTAAGGGGTTATCGTCAATCTCGATTATTCGAGAAGTAGATTTCATCAATAATTAATATTCACCATATAATTAATACCGTTATCCAACTTATCGAGAATATAAACCCATATAACATTGCACTCTCTAATGAGTCAAAACAACGAATATTAAATATACGCAAATCGATAATTATTTCAGGATTAAGAGCATAAACACTCTTATAATAAACTTGGAGTGTGAATTAATTTATATATTCAGTATAAAATTAATTATCCCAATGTGTCCCGTTCAATACACACAAAGTGTACAAGCACAGAGAGTCAGAACAATAGACGACGCTATTATCTGTTCCCCGTAATCAAGACAAGTCTACAAAAACTTTGTGCTACAGTCGTACCGATGGTATGTCCATTTCCATCTAAACTGTGAACAAATACTTATATTCTGCAAGAACCTAAAATATGATCTTTTGTGTGCAAATCATACTCTACACACCAGATTCAATACTGTATAGAATAAAAGACATCCATGCATAACATTAAAGAAATGATATTGCATATATTGCTCATTAAGATTCTCATAAAATGAAAAATTAATTTTATTAAAATAAAATTAAATACTAAAAATATATTTTTAAGTATACAACTCTAATAATTTCTCACTTATACTCAAAACCATGCTGCCATACATCTGACTCCCATGCCCTCTACATGACTATCAGAAGTCTTAGCCGGTAAGCTCTTCGTAAAAGGATCTGTAAAATTGTCTCCTGATGCAATCTTGGTCCCAGTATCACCTCTCTGTACAATTTCTTGTATCAAGTGATACTTACGCTCAATGTACTTTCCTTTTTGTGGACTCTTGGTTCTTTCGAGTTTGCAACTGCTCCGCTATTATCACAACAAAATGTAATAGCTGACTGAACTGAAGTAACCACATCTAGATCCAACAGGAACTTCCTGAGCCAAACGGCCTCTGTGAGACCCTCTGCCGCTTTATTTTTTTTATATATACATGTTGACGTGTTTCTTTCATTTTATGTATATCATCGATGCATGGTTTATGCTTTGGAGTTGTAGAACAACATGTGTAGATGTGTTTTATGCTTTCTCGGACCTTGTTTAGGCTTGTTGGGATGGTTTTTGGACTGTTAAACCGATACCCAAAACAGTACGCTTCTGCCCTGAGGTTCGATCGACTGGAGGGGTTGGCCTAGTCAACTGAACCTAGTTTTTCAAGTTCGATCGACTGAACTAGGGGATTCGGTTGACTGAACTGTGGCGGTTTGGAGAGTTCTGGAGTTTTGGAACTCCTTCAGTCGACCGAAGTGGTCTCTTCAGTCGACTTAACCGTAGTTTTTGACGAGCCTATATATATTCCAGCCCCTGGAATGTTTGGAGAAAGCTTATTTCTTCAATTCTCTCTGCCTTTTCTCTATAATTTTGTGTTGACCGAGCCTAGTTTTCGACGATCAGCTTGTGGATCCCTGCTATTCACGCTGCTAGCTTCGTGTTCAACTAATCAAATTCTTTTTTCGACGTGGTTCGGATTTTGAGGCTTTGAGTTTCTACTCAGCGAGGTAGGATTCTAGACCATACTTCTGTATAAGGGTGTTTTATGTAATTATATACATTTTTTCCGGGTAAAAAATGCATAAAATGTCATATTTGTGTTTAAACCTTGTTTCACTGGTAAAAAACATGTTTTTCTCTTTTCTTGGTTTATTACAGTATATGACATGTGGATGTATGATTTTCAAAAGGTGATTTTGAAAACGGAGGTTTTGTAAAAAATTGTGATTTTTGTTAAAAAAAACCTCAACACTTGGTGTTTTAGAGGTTTGGAACTAACCCTTGGGGTTGAGTCTCATTTTTGAAACGTTTTGTTAAAAATGAAGAAAAATATTTTGAAATATTTTTGTTTGATCTCCATGTTGATGCACGGATCTAAATACATGTATAATGTATTTTATGAAAATATTTTTCGTAGTTGAGTTACGGGATGATTTTTGTGAAATGATTCTCTAGATGTACAGAATAACTGGTATTTGGCACGAGTTGTCCTCAGTGGAAGTCCAGAAACGTGCGCAGTGTAGGTGCCTTTGTCCTTCGGGGTAGTTCCCATAAAGAAGGTGGTAGGTGCTCTTATCCTTCAGTGTTAGTCCGTAAAGTTAGCTTTGATGTTATGGTGCTCCGTATAGAACCTGCCATTGCCTAACCAGTCCTATGATGTATAGAGATTTGGTAAGGGGTAGGAGTCTATAGTTATTTCCTCTGTTCCCTTGTAACGGAGTCAGTACATAGGATTCATTTTATCTTTCCTCAGTGTGTGATCCGAGTGGAAAAATGACGTTTTGGTTACTATTTTCCTTCAACTGTAAAACGTTGTTTTGCGTTGTATAAATGCTTGGTTGTGGAGGGAAAACTGTTTTGGAGGTTTATGGGAAACTTGGGGTTTTATGACGTAAAACCTTTTTGATTTGTGGTTGAGTTCGCTCCCATTATATAATTTCATATCATGCTTTACAGCTTTATAGTCTGTTTCTAATGGGCTTCAGCTCACGGTGTGAGATTTTATTGTAAAACCATTTTCAGGTTTGGAGGTTGATGATCATGAGGAGATGATCTAGTGACGCCTGTGGTGATGGAAAACTTTTCTAGTTTTTCTTTTTGTATGCCTATTGGAAGGCATGTTTTGTAAGCCTCAATGCGATATATTTATCCATGTTGAATCTGATATTTACTGTGTATGAAAGATGCATGTTGGGTATTCTTTTGATTTCAACAGGTGGATTTAAATGTATGAAAACTTATTTTCATAAAACTAGTATTTGGTGGATTTTCACGTGACCCTGGATTTTGGGGCGTGATAATTTGGTATCAGAGCTTTGGGTTCGAATACCTAAAAGTCATGGGAAAAGGGTTTATCACCTGGTGAAGTTGATTATGGATGCTTGCTTGCATATGCTTAAGCGTTTTTGTTTATAACATGATGTTAGCTTTTTGAGCATAACCGTTGTGTATATGTGGGTATGGAGGTTGAATCTTTGGATTGATGAGTCTTTTCTTAGGGCGTTTGGAATAACATATTTGGAAGCCAAGTTAGAAACGTGTTTGGCCAACGTGTTTTCTCGCAAGGAATCTGAATAGATTATTCAAATTGACGAATCTGTCTTGTCGATTCTCCTCGGTATGTGAGACGTGTTGACATGACTTTAAGTGCCTACGTGTTAGCATGCTTATATGTGTTCTGCGTTTATGTTAGTAATAACATGCCATAGGAAAGCTTATCCTGTTACCATGCTTTCTATAGAATTATGTCCACGCGGGGAGGACGGGGCCGTGGCCGAGGTCGAGCATATGTTCAGATTTCAGAGGAGGGAGACGTTCATGCCCCACAAGAACAAGTGGGTAATGCTGACGTCATGCTGGAGATGCTTGTCACTATGAGAGCTGTGGCTGAGGCATCTAGGGCTGGAGTGAGGGCTCCTGAGCTAAGAGCCTATGTGGCTATGAGGGAATTTCGGCGGTTGGATCCTCTAACCTTTTCTAGGGAGCAGGACCCCAAAGTTGCTACTGAGTGGTTGGAAGTGACCACGGCTATCTTTGATACTCTAGATATCGAGGAGGATGCTTTGCGGTTAAAGTTGGCGGTGTTCCAACTATGGGAAGATGCCAGAGAGTGGTGAAAGTTCGCCAAGACCACGGTGGAGGACACGTGGGCCGCTTTCACGAGAGTCTTCTTGGAGAAGTAATTCTCGAGATCTTCGAGAGATACATACCGAGAGGAGTTCCTCTCCCTTGATCAGGAGAGCCTTTCTGTGGTCCAGTATGAGGCCAAGTTCGTGAATCTGTCGCGGTTCGCAGCTGAGATGGTGTCTACAGAGGAGTTGCGCACTAAGAGGTTTGAAAGGGGCCTTCGACCTGCCATCAAAGACAGGATTGCAGCTCTGGGTTTGGATGTGTACATCGCGCTGGAGGAAGCCGCTATTCGAGAGGAGAACTCGCTGGCAGAGAGACGCAGAGTTAGAGAGGGTGGGAGTCAGCAGGGCAATGGAGATGCACAGTTCCAGAGGCGCGGGAAAAGCGCGAAAGGTCTTCTGGACCAAATTTTCATTTTGTTGGCTCGTATCAGCTGCAGTCGTCCACACCTGCACCATCAGTGGCCTCGACAGGAAGGCTAGAGCAGAGAGAGCTGATTTGTTACTGATGCGGACAGCCAGGACATCGTTCAGTTCGGTGCCCGCAGAAGGGCCAAATCCAGAGTTTAGCGTCTGTCCAGTCGCAGGCGAGAGACCCACCTGTATGCTTTAGGTGTGGTCAGTCCGGGCATATTCGCAGATACTGTCCACGAGAAGGGAATGTTCAGAGTGCAACGGGAGCGCCAGCTGCTCCACCTGCACAGAGACGGCAAACTCCTCAGCAACCTAAGGCCCAAACTTTTAGGTTTGCAGAAGGAGGGACATCAGCACAGTTCGTGAGGCAGCCATTGACTCAAGGATATGGTGGGCAGACCAGACCACTGCAGGCCAGGGCTTATGTTCTTGTTGATCACAGTGCTTCCAAAGCACCAGTTGCATCTGATGCTGCAGCTACTCCAGCCATGATCAGAGGTACTCTTTTAGTCTTTAGATCATGATCCAGTGTTCTTATCGACACAGGAGCATCACATTCTTTTATCTCTTCTGCTTTTTCATCTGCATTGGGGTTACAGATAGACCTATTGAGTAGTGCATTGAGCGTAGAGACCCCTGTTGGAGAGGAAACAATTTTGAACCGACGCCGTGACCGTAAAAAATGACATATGCGTTTTTCATGAAAACTGTGAACTATATTAATCTTAATAGTATAATACCTTTATGAAACTTGTCGAAAAGTTTCAAGAAGTCCTGAATACGTTGAAGACAATCTTGCAACCTTCTCACGTATGTCCCGGACGCACTACGACGATCCCGATGTGTGGGCACCGATACCGTTCGAAGAGTTCTCCCTCTATTGGTTTCTTCTCACACACTTCTCTCCAAGAATGAAAAATTAATTGCCAAAAAGAGACAGGGGGCGGCGGCTATGGTCAGGGGATTAGGGTTTTTGGGTTTTATATAAAGCCTCCTTTTGATATATTATTCCATATATCAAAGATTATGTTAAGTATA
>JAULJZ010034902.1:0-14863 GCA_032270985.1 Heliamphora pulchella
CAGTCGGTGAGGCAGCCATCGACTCAGGGTTATGGTGGGCAGACCAGACTGCCACAAGCCAGGGCTTATGTTCTTGCTGACCCCGGTGCTTCTAAGGCACCAGTTGGATCGGATGCTGTAGCTACTCCAGCCATGATTAAAGACCAGTGAGAATCCTTCATGCAAAAGAACAAGTCTTACAAGAGAGAGCCATTTAGTATGTAAAGGTGTTATGGCTTCATCACGGCATTAAAGAAGCCACGTGGGAGCGAGAGTTGGAAGTTCGCAGAAACTACCCCGAGTTGTTTAGTTCTTGATGCATGTGTAATTTTGAGGACGAAATCTCCTAAGTAGGGGAGGTTGAAGGGACCCGGTCCCTTGCTACTTTCTAGTATTGACAAAAATGAATATGTTATGTTCGATGAGAACGGTTGAATGTGTAGATCATGCGTAAGAATTAAAACTTGAGCCTGTATATGCTTGCTAACGATGATTAAATATGGGGTAATGCATGAGAACGTTGTTATGAGGTGTTTGGCTTATGTTCTGGTTTGGTTGTAGCATCTTTGGTTGGGGTTTTTAACCCAACATGACCACTCGAGCGAACAGGTGGCAAAAATCTTCTGAGTTTAGGGGCCGCTCGAGCGAGGAGGGGTCCGTTCGAGCGAACTGTCGGCATACAGCTTATAAGTTACGGGTTTTACCATTTCATCTTCATTCTTTCCATCTCTCTCTCTCTAAACTGATGTTCTAAACCCTAGATCACCTCTTGGCACCCCTTTGAGCCTCTCCTTGCACCTCTTGGAGTGATTCCTTGCTTTCCTCCCGGTGGAATACCTGTTAAAGACTCGATCTTGGCATTAGAGCCTCCCTTCTCACCCTCTGATTGGAGATTCACGTGGTTGGAGCTTGTTTTGGCTTATGGATTTATCATCACAAAGGTAGGATCTATGAGTATCCTTGAATATCTATATGATATGCGATGTATTTTTGATTTTACGAACATAAAAGTATGAATATGGTGTTTTCGAAACCCTAGGTTAGGGTTTGATGTTAATGAAGGTTAAACCTTAGATTCATGGACGATTTAACATGAGTCTATCTTTACGTTGTCATTGGATACGAGTGGATTTGAAAAATGGTGGGCTAGAGTTTGGATTTGAGTTAAAACTATGAAACTTAGGAATTTTGGGGTTAAAGGACCCATATGTTGAAATTGATGTGATTATTGGTTAAATTGGGGGTTGTAATAACTTATTACATATACATTCTATGAGTTTATGTGGCACATAGCAATTTCGGATGTTAAAATTAGGGGTTTTAATGTAAAATCGGAAGACATATGTTGTGGTTGGGTTTCGAACCGTAGTGATATAGGTTTTGGCGAGAGCAACTGGGTTGACAGTTAGACTCGTTTTGGTTGTTAATGAAATGAAATAATTAAAGTACCGTATGATTGAGTTGAATGATAAAGTTTAGGTACGAATTGCTCCTCGATGAAAGACCAAAAACTTACGCAATATAAGGTAGGCCCTTCCTTCAGATTAATCCCCGTAAAAGCGTGCTCTTAGGCGGCCCACCCATTGATGTTTCTGAGGGAAGTAAAAAATGCGTGCTCTCTGTGTCAGGCTATAGAATATGTATTTATTCCTCGGGCCTCGCGTGGGTAGGTGGTGATAAATATGCCTGAGTCTATAGGCACCGTCTAGCTTTGGTACTTGATTGAATTGATGAATAAATTGGGTTGGTAAACCTTAATTGGATGAATGGGTAAAATGGCAAAATATGGGAATGCGTTAGGTTGGTTTGGAAATGGTTAATTTAACTTTAACTATGGATCAGTGAACTACAACTATTTCTTGAAAACTCGGCAAGGTGACGAGAGTTCCTCGCATATCATACATACGTTCATCGTTAGTCTTGTTCCTACAAATTTCGGGTCATGTTGTTCAACAACATTTCAGGTGATAGCAGCAAAAAGAGGTTGGAGTAAGATGAAGGTCGCTGAACCCTTTTTGAGTAACTGATAGAATTATACTTTCTTTGATAGCATATTTTTAAGAAATGAAATTGTAAAAATGTAATTCTTGTTTTCTTTTGGAGTTCTTGGATTATTATATCTTAGGTTAGAACACTCGTATTGTAAGATCCTAAGGTCGCATATTCATGTTATGTATGCATGCAAGGACGCTTCATTCGTTTGATGGGTTGAAAGTTTTAATCTTTAAATGATGTATTTTAATATTGAAGTTTTAATTTTTTTACTTGGAATCATAAAAAAGATTAATCCAACACAAGCATAATTAGCTTCAAAGTTTGTTAAAAATCATGTTCTAATTTATTCAAAACCCAAAAAGTTTAACACTGGTTCAGATAATGAAAATCATCCCATTTGAAACACAAAAAAATAGTATGACAAAAATCTGCCTGAACAAAATTCAAAATAAGCGGCTTACTAACCAGCAGTTGATTCCACATTTTTCTCTAATTTCTTCTCCTCCGTGTTCTTATTCTTCCTCATCCTCGTCTTTCTCTTCAATTTATTATACTATTCATTAACCATCTCTTCTCCTCCAGCTGCAGCCTCACTGCTCGAACCGTCATCTTCTTCCCCTCGCGTTCTTTTTGGCGACTTTTCAATTTGTTTTCGTTTTTCATTCCCGCTTTCTCTCAGAGGTTTCGGAATATCCAAGCCATACTGAGCGTCATCAGTCTCCTCAAGCGATAAAAAGCAAATAGACAAAAAGCTAGGGTTGAAAAAATAGACTTTTTAACTTTTTAAATTTTAAGCCAAAAATCAAAAAGCCGGCTTAAAACTGGTAGCCAAGCGAAAGCTTAGCTTAAAAGTTATTTTTTTTAAAAAAAATTATATTTTTACTTAAACAGTTAAATTGGGTTTAAAATAAGTTGTTTGGTAACTTTATTTTTAAACTACTTTTTTTATATTAATTATTTTGGTAAGAAGTTAGCATTTTTACTTTTTGTTCAAAATAGACAATTTTATCATTTTATATATTTGATATTAATAATTATATGTAGTTGGTAACGATAGTTATAAGTTATGAATAAAGAGTATTGTTGTATTTTAAACGTGGTGAGACTTTGAATTTGTAAAATATTTTAAGAATTTGTGTTTTAATTTAACTTTTTAGCTTTTTTATTTTTTTATTTTTTTGCCAAATAAATAATTTTAATTTTTTAATATTTTTAACCAAAAATTCAAAAAGCCAAAATTGTCAATAGAGCTTAATTTTTAGTTGACAATAAAATTACCTAAACGTGCATTTGGTATATATTTTTTAATAATTTTTTTTACAGTTAACTAAAATGAGTATATTTTAAAATTTTATTTCGTTACGAGGGATAAAAAAATAAAAATATTATAAGAAAAGATTTTAAATAAGATTTTAAAATTTTAGTTTGAATGGACACATCTTCTGTACAATAGGAAAAGCAATAAAATAAAAAATCTAAAAATGTGGAAACAACTCATAAAAAATTGGATTGAGCTTCCCAAGTTTTCATTTTTAACTTTATTATAAAGCCGTGACAAAGTTCAAGGCCATTCTAGTAATTCGAACAACTATCTTATATAATTTGGCGAGAAGATTATTAATGCACATAATTAGGTGAATCGAGTTTCAAAAATTATATTATTTAAATATATATATCTAAAATAAAATAGATGATTTATTCTGAAAATTAAAATTGTCATCTAAATAAATTGTTGTATCCTGGAACTTAAAAAAAAAACAAGAATTTGTCGAATTAAAGCAGTAATAAATATTTCTGAATAATCTGTTTTAATTATAGAATAAAATAACAGATAAAATATTTTAATTAATACTGTTTAGAAACCGAAATGTTTTTTTTCGAAAAAACAAAAACAAAAATGTATTTTCAGAAAAATAAAATAAAACCAAAAACAGAAATATTTTCAGAAAACAGAAATAGTAAACAGAATATGTTTAATGAAAACAAAACTAAAACTGTAAACCGGAACAGTATGTTAAATCACTGATATAATAAACAGTAAACTGATGTAACAAAATCGTAAACTGTATCGAACAGAAGTAAGAAGAATAGAACCGAAAAAAATGCAAGCTTACAAAACAGGAATTGGGATCGAGTCCAACGTTCGACGGTGTCTCCTTAAAACAGAATACGTCCCCGCCTCGGTGCTTGCGGTGGATTGGATGTCTGCCTCCAGAATAAAACGATCCCCTTGCGGTGGATTGGATGTCTGCCTCCAGAATAAAACGATCCCCGTGTGCAGTAGAAGCACAACAAACTACACACACAGCGAACTTCAGTGTGTTAAACTTTTTCGGAAAAACTTAGAAATGAAAATGCAAAGGAAAGTAGCAGAGCTTCGGTAATGGGGAGTTTCGAAAACTTAATTTTGGAATGGGTCTGAACCTGCCTATATATAGGCATTAATGGCGATTGTTCGCCTAAACCGAACGGATACAGACACCGGTTCAGCCTGGCAGTTAGACCGCCCAACAGGCATAAACCGGTTCGAAAATGCCCCAACGGATTCGAACCCTCAAACGGTTCAACTCGGTATATAAGGGTAACTTTTCTATTAAAATTTAAATAAATTAAATTTTAAAAATCAAAATTTTAATTAAGCAAAATTTTCGTAACAAGATAAGGATTGACCCAAAGAAAGAAAGATGATTTTAAAATATGTTCGACGACAAATCCGGTCAAGAAAGAGGAGTAGATGTTGTAGGCGACGAACTGGGTTTGTTCGGCGATGGAGCCGCTGGTGATTCCGGCGGCGTCGATGGCGAAGGCCCATTGGTAGAGAAAGTAGATGTAGTCGAATAGGGAAGAAGGGAGTGAGTTGAGGGTGAAGTTGGGGTGGCCGATGAAGCCATTGGATCGGGATCCGAAGGCGAAGGCGAATCCGAAGAGGTAGTAGAAGAGGCCGCCAGTGGCGGCGTCGAGGACGTTGGTGAGCATGATGTTCATGGTGTTCTTGGCGCGGACGGAGCTGGAGCAGAGCATGGCGAAGCTGAACTGCATGGAGAAGACGAGGTAGGCGGAGAATAGGAGGTAGGTGGAGTTGACGGCGTAGGCGGTGTCGGTGAACTTGTTGGCGACGGTGGAGAAATGACCGCAGATGTAGGAGGCGGCGGCAGCGGCGTCAGTAGCGTTGGAGCCGAAGTATTGGGCCAGTTGATTGGCTGAGCAATCTAGAGACGCCATGACTGGTTGAGAGAGAGAGAGAGAGAGAGAGAGAGAGAGAGAGAGAGAGAGAGAGATTAGAAAAAGTACTAGAACGCTGGATCCTATTTACTGAGGCGGAGTTTTGAATTTTCTTCGTCTTCTGTTTTATTTACTTTAACCTTTTTATTTTTTTATTAATAAAAAATGTTAAGCATCAATTGGTCCAGTTTTAATCAAATTAAAAAATTAAAAATAATTTTAGAAATTTTAAAATAAGAATTAAACCATTGTAGTTGTAGAATCAAATCAGAACTAATTCATAAAAATGGTTTGATTTTGATTTGATTTTAATTTTTTATTACTAATACTCAAAATCAGTTATACAAAATAAATAATACGAGTACATGTAGTCTTGAAATTGAAAACTAAATATAATGAGTAAGCATTCCCATGAGTTTGACTCTGGTGCGCTGCTGTTGTTGTCCTTTCTGTCTATAGTTCCTAGCACGGTGTCTTGGTTGCTTGCACATGTAGCATACCATCTCCCGATGTTCTTCAAAACGCCCAGATGAACCTATAGATGGTGCAGGTGCCGACCGTAGCTGAGGTTGATATCCCATGGGATAAGAACTCGATCCCCCTAATTTTCGCCTCTTCACCTAGCGCCCTTTAGACTGGGCACCGGAAGCTCCCTTTACTTGGATAGCGGCTTTCCACGATCTCGGTGTAGACCCAAAAACCTAACATTGTAATCCTATTTTTGATCGAAGGCCAAAGACCCCTTTCAAATCACTTGGTGCGCAACTCCTCTGCTAACACCATCTCAGGTGTAAACTGCGACATAATCGCGAACTTGGCCACATACTGGACCACGGTAAGATTCTCCTGAAGAAGGAAGAGAAACTGCTCTCGATACGTATCTCTTGACGAACCCGAAAAGTACTCCAAGAAAACCCTAGTAAAAGCGGCCCACGTGCCATCCACGGTGGTCTTAGCAAACTTTCACCACTCTCTCCCATCCTCCCGAAGTTGGAACACCGCCAACCTAACACTCAATTCATCCTCCCCGATCTCTAGGGTATCTAAGATCATTGTGGTCACTTCCAACCACTCGGTAGCAATTTCGGGGTCTGACTCCCTAGAGAAGGTTGGTGGATCCAACCGCTGGAATTCTCTCATTGCCACATAGGCTCTTGGCTCGGGAGCCCTTGCTCCGGCCCTAGTCGTCTCGTCTATCGTTCTCATCAGGGTAAGCATCTCCTGAACAGCATCAATACCACCCACTTATTTCTACGGGGCATGAACATCCCCTTCTTTTGGAACATGGGCATACGCACGACCTAGGCCACGGCCATGGCTCCTACCACGTCTCGACAACATCACTCTAACAATATGAAGGAACAAGGAGAGTTGTCAAAAACAAAGCTTACAACCACTCATCTCTCACGGATGGCACCGTTTCTCGACGAGATACCGCTCAACACATATCATCGCATCAACACCTCTTATGCAACACATAACGAGGAGAACTAATCTGAATGACACGTCTCTCTGGGTAATTCACTCTGATTTCTGATTAGAGTAGACATCGGCCAAACACCTTTCTAATTCATACCCCAAACTAGTTGACCGGTCGCCCAAGGGTCAGACATATCATCCTAAGAGTCCAATCTCCATGCCCAAACACCACAGAGCATGCAAATGTCAAGTTATACTCAAGATATTTCATGCTAGCACACCAAGTCATGTATGTCACACATCAATGCAAACTCTTACGCAACAGATAAACCACTCTCACGGTTCCTAGGTATTCGAATCTAAAGCTTTGATACCAATTTGTAATGCCCCGATTTCGAGATAATAAAACCCGAGTAAAATAAAAAAAATACTCGAATAAAGGAAACCAATCTCATTTTTTTTTTGTAAACAATCCTTGAAAATAGTCAATTTATACCCAAAAAGTCAACCTAAAAATATTTAAGAAAAATCCCGTTCTGAAACAATTTTCAATAAAACGCCAGAAACAATAATAGGACTCCATGGAGACAGATCCAAAATAGCAACAAACTCCTCCACAGTAGGGCATAGCTCTTCAAGGCCGAACTAGAAGACATGGGATTGTGGATCCCATAGTTGAGCTGCTGTGTGCAACAAAGGACCATCAATTTTTATGGCCATTAGAGAAAATAAGGAGTTGATACCGAAAGGGGCAAAATTCAAACACTCAATATAGGAGAATGCCACAATCCATGTAGAAAAAGGGTCAGACATTTTGGATAGGAAGTGACAGAAAATGAAGCCTTCAGGATTGTATTTATAAGGCAAGAAAAGGCGGGAAATCAAAATTTCGGCAAAAGGAATGTCCTACGTGGCGACCGCCACCTTGGAAGTGGCAACCGCTAACCCTAAAAAGCATCGTACAGTGACATCAACCTTTTGACCAGGCGACCGCCGGGTTTGAAATGGCAACCGCTATGTCAGTCTTCTTATAAGTGGCGACCGCTATGTTGTGTTGTGGCGATCGCCATGTTGTAACATGGCGGGTATGTATCAGTTTGAAGTCTGTAAGATTTGTATAAATTTTGATATCGTGCATCCATAGCAGTTTGAACACCAAATAAAAGGAGAACATACAGCAGATAAATATAAAACAATAAATGGCACGAAGGCCCAAAACTGCATCAGAAAAAAAGGGAAATGTATCAAAAAGTAAACCGGGGCACCCAGGCCCAATAACCAGTAGACAGGGCATGAAGGCCCATAAATATATCAAACTGGGGCATGCAGGCCCATGAAAGCCAAATGTATCAAAATAAGTGTATCAGAGTAAATGTAAACTTGGGGGAGCTCTCTCTCTCAAGTATGCCTAGGGCGGACCCGACGGGTAGATGGACCAGTCTCTTCCGACCTATCATCCTCAAAGAGCCGGTCAAAGTCATCGCCATCATCACTACCAAAAGAGGAAGATATGGCTCTTGAGCGGCTCCGAGCAGAAGAGATAGATCCTCTAACGCAAGCTCTGGAGGAACTAGCACGGGATCCGCGACCTCGAGCAGGAACTGGAGGCGGAGCAGGAGCAGGAGCAGGCTGAACCGGGGACTATGGTGGTACAATGACGACAGCAGGTAGTGGAGGCCGTTTAAAAAAAATAAGGATCAGAATAGAGTAAAAAAAAAGGTACAGAAAAGGTAAAAGGAGTTGCAAGAATGCTCACTATTGCCGCTGGAGTAAAAGTGATGCCGGTCGCTCGGACAGTGGCGTCAAGCTGACGGATCAGTGCTCTCTAACCAGTGAAGACCAGCAGCAAGTGATCCATCCATGTCTTATTAACCTGTAAAAAGAAGTTAAGCAGTTTGAGTAAGCAAGTAAAGAAAGTAACCAAATAGAGGGAGAAAGGACAAAGACAAACCTGACTAAGCTCAGCCCTAAACTCAGGTGCTGGTGGAACGAGAACCGGTAAAGGGAAGGGGCAACCGTATGAATCACCCATGGAATCTCTGGGCCCCTTATCTTTCCAGCAGCCTCGTCAGCAGCAACAGCTCCAGCAGCACCAACATCAGCATCCTCCGGTGCTCGTCCCCTCCTCCTGCCACCAGGGGCAGCCAGGCCAGGTCCTAATGGACCTAGTAAATGGGCCCGAGCCCAGGCGGTGTAGTCCCCCTCTGGTACCAATAGCTTTGAAACTAGGGTCCCCACCATCTCCAGCAGCAAGTCGACGCGGCCCAGAAGCTCAGTCCGGCGCATGCGTATTGGAGGAACCACCGGTATACGAAAATGATCCAGGCCAAGCGATTGGCAAACCACTCGCTTTCCTAGATAATACTCCCTACCGAATGGACACTCCAGCAGGATTCGCCTCGAGCTAAGGTCTCGGCTACGCATCAGATCCGCACCGACCTGATCCTCTACTCCCCGCCAGACATCCCAATGGACCTACAGCAGTTCAAAATACAGTGAGCAGTTCAGTATGATAATCAGTGTGCAGTGATTTGTGTGAACAGGAGCAGTACAGTATAGTGCAGTGAACAGTGTAATGTAGAAAGTAATGAAGAGTGCAGTAAGCAACAAATAAAGATACCTGGTCAGGGGTCAGCCGGTCAAGTGATACTCGAAACTGATCAATGTCCTTCCCTCCAGTCTTCTTCCCCTTCAGGACTCAAGACCACCGAGTCGCTCGAGGAATGATTAGAGGATCTGTTGCAGAGTTCGCTGGGACGTGAAGCCCGAGGAACTCATAAGTCCATAGCTGTAAAGGAAAGATGTCAGCGAGCAGAAAATGGATAAACAAAAATGGATGGAAAATGGAAAAACTAAATCATACCTCCCAGACCCTCCAGTATCCCCCGATGCTGAGCTCTTGAGAAAACCGGGTCAGCGACTGCATAAAGTCATAAAGGGTAGCCAGAGCATTGCCTCCCCAATCGTATGAAGCGACCCGATCAAGATGAGCCAGGGCGCCGAGGTAGTGCAAATGAACGGTGTTCTCCTTGTTCGAAAACAAGGAGGTACCAAACATATAAAGAAGGAAGCCTCGGGCAACCCACTCGTAATGAAGGGGATCGGTGCACTGGAAGTGACGAAAGCGCTCGAAAAACAAGGTGTATCGGACCCGATCTCTGTCCATCTGTGCTGGAATGGCCCCAAGAAAGTACATTAGTGCATCAGCAGAACGTGCGACGGTCGGATCAAATGGAATGGGGGCTCCTCCGACCCGAATGTCGGTGATCAGCGAGAAGTCAAGAGGCGTCAGCGTAGCCTTGAAGGTGGTGAAGTGGAATGTGTTGGTGGTATCCCACCACCACTCGACCAAGGCCGTCAGCCATACCTGGTCATTGCTCGTTCTACCTAGAAGGGTATGAATCGAGCAAAGCCGGAGGCATCGATAATGTCCCAACTGGGAGTAGAGAGGGCATCATACCACTCCAACACCTCCCTAGAGGCAGAACCTCTGAAGCCTCTGATATAATGACCAGCTTGAAAAGAGAAGACAAACAGAAAATACATAAGAAGAAGATTAGTTACATGATACATGCAGCTGATGACCCAAGAACAAATCTTTCTAACCCTAGGTTCGTGTGTAAGTGACGACCCTTCGGTTCCCTCAAGCCCTGATAAATCAGGCACCCTAACCCTAGGTTCGTATGTAAGTGACGACCATTTGGTTCTTTCAAGACCTGATAAATTAGGCACCCTAACCTTAGGTTAGTGTAAGTGACGACCATTTGGTTCCTTCTAGCCCTGATAAATCAGGCATCCTAACCCAAGGTTCGTGTGTAAGTGACGACCCTTCGATTCTTTCAAGACCTGATAGATTAGGCACCCTAACCCTAGATTCGTGTGTAAATGATGATCCTTCGGTTCTCAAAACTTTCCCTACTTCGTCCCAATTTTCTAAAAACTTTTTCCTTAGCATTTAAAGATTTTTTGAAAATTTTCCAATAGTGTTTCCTAATTTTCTAAAAGTTTTCCAAAAATTTCTTAAGATTTTCTAGATTTTCTAATTTTATCTTTCCTAAATTTCTAAAAATTTTCACAATTTTCCTAAGTTTTCTAAGATTTTTTAGAAATTTTTCTTAAATTTTCTAATTCTTTTCCGGGACTTTTCAAAAAATTTCTTGTTTTTCCTTTTCTTTTTTCTCTAAGATTTTTTTTTGAAAAACGCCCCTTAAAATTCTAGAGTTTGTGAAAATTTGCCCCAAGTTTTAGGATTTTTGACAAGGTTGCCTCTAATTTTCTAGGATGTTTGATAAAATTATTTTAGTTTTCGTGCTCCAAAAATAAAAATTTCCCCCTTAGCTTTTCATGTTTTCAAGCCTTTTTGATTTTTGCTAAAATTATTTCCTCTTTTAGTATTTGTTCAAAACCTAGTGTCCCTACTGTTTTAATCTCCATAGCAAAGGTGCTTAAGCTAAGTTCAAATTTCAATCATCAAAATAAAATGTGGTGGTCGGGCTCCCGCAGTAGTACATCGGCAGCAATGGAGTCAATAGGTGGCTCGTATCGCCTCATCCCACCAGGAAGCAAGCGATGGGGGATTGGAGCGTATGTATGCGGATCAAAAGGCGCATGATGGCCCTCTCCGGCATCAAGGTCAAGAAAGTCAGCCATCGCAGCCTCAGCAGCAGCATCTTCAGTCGCCTGTGACTCGGCAGCTCCTCGTGCCTCCTCCTCAGCAACACTGTGGGAGGCACGCTCCGCCTCGAGTACGAGGGCATCCATAGTAGTAGCAGGTCGCGTGATAGAGGAGCTCCCAGTGGCAGAAGGGCCTCGTCGTGCCCTGAGGTCATCATCCCCATGGCCTTGGCCTGCCATGAAGAGAAAGAGAATTACAAATAAAAGGGTAAACATCGTGTGAGAAGCAAGAAGAAGCGAGAAAAGATGGAAGGTTGGGAAACAAGAGGAAAACAAAGGAGAGTTTGAGAAAGAGGCGAGAGAGAACAAGAGCTAGAGAGAGAGAGTGAGGTGAGCAGAATGAACCTAACCCGCACGCCTGGAAGACCTTATGCGCGCATGGAGGTGGCAGTTGCCACCTTTAAAATGAGCGACCGTTATGTCAGTGAAGAGACACATGGCGACCGCTACGTTGAAAGAATTTTTACCCGGCGGCCGCCATGTCAGAGGGGTTTTGGCTTAGCGACTGCTAGCTTCTCAACAGTCACACCATGTTAGATGCTGTTCGAAGGCCCTCGATTTGCGTGTATATATATTTGTTTATTATGTTTACATTGTTAGCAACAATAATTTCCAAAACAAAAAAAATATTTTCCCTATAAAATAAGTTTTCTTTCTTTTGTGTGTGAGTCTTTCCAAAAAAAAAAAAGATTTTGTATTTAGAAATAATTTTCTTCCAAAATAATTTCAACCCTTACCTTTTCGATAAATTTAATTTGAAGCCGTAACTTGGCTTCCAGTTATTTTTATCTCGTGCCTCGTTCCGAATTTTTAGATCTCAACTCGACCTATTAATTCGTGATTATCTTTTTCGATAAATTTAATTTTAAGCTGTAACTTGGCTTTCAATTATTTTTATCCCATGTTTCATTTCGAATTTTTAGGTCTTAACTCGACCTATTAATTCGTGTTTATCCCATACATCGTCCTGAATTTTCAGGTCTTAACTCGACTTATTAATTCGTGATTATCCTTTTCGATAAATTCAATTTTAGGCCTTCATTTGGCTTTCAATTATTTTTTATCTCACGCCTCGTCCCGAATCTTTAGGTCTTAACTCGACTAATTATTCGTGGTTATTATCCCCGTTATGAATAGGTTTAAGTCGTAACTTGGCTTTTGACTATTTATCGTCCCGAAAATTGTGAGGTTTTAACTCGACCGATCAATTGCTTTTCCAGTTAAGATAATTTCTTGGATCTTAACTCGATCCTTTTAATTATTTACTCCCAGCCGGGTTCTTAGATCTTAACTCGATCTTTGGCTCGCCCGTTTATGCTCCCTTTAGATCTTAACTCAATCTTTAGGATTTGTTCGACCATACCAGTATTTACATCATATTAGCATTTGCATTATATTTCTCATCATTGCATCCTTGCATTTTGCCCCAAGAACTACGTTTTGGTCTGATCCCTAGCAAAGGGATACGTAGGCACCTTGATGAAAATTTGAGTACGACCAACATCATATGCATGCTTGTGTGTTTTGTGGTCGAAGATTAATAGCTAGGTCAAATGGATGTTGTCTTTGGATCTTTGATATAAGTTGCATCACGCGCTGCTATGCAAGTTATATGAAAGAGGGGCAACTGTAGACACCCCAATTTGACCCCGCCTAGTCTTAGGTGAATCCAATGATGAAAACAGTTGCAGTGGAGCTTCAGTTCGATCCTCGAAAAGTGATCCAAGCACGGTATTTGAACTCAGAACCTTTAAACCAATGAAACTTTGTTGAACCAACGATAACTTGTTGTGCAAGTAACCCATAAAGTGGCGACTGCCATGTTCATTATGGCGACCATAAATAGAACCTCTTGAAAATCCTAGCTAAACAGTGGCGATCGCCACATTCAATACGGCGACCGCCAACCCCCGTTGTGGCGACTGTCAATCCCCGTTGTGGTGTGGCGACTGTCAATCCCCGTTGTGGCGACTGTCAATAGAACCTAGTGGAAGCTTTTCTGTTGTGGAGGCCGCCACCTTGAACCTGGCGACCGCCAACTCCAAATAGCCTGACGTGTCCCAAAACGTGCCAGTATCTCATTGGTTGAAGAGTTCAATAAATACCGTTCCTATGATACGTTTTCAGGGAGAAAAATACGAATTCTGAGTGAGAGGAACACTACCGAGTCGCCGAGCAATTCCAAACCCCGACGCCAAAGCTCTGCTGAAATACCAAGATTCGAACTTCTGACACCTATACTGGAACCCTAATTTGGGATCACTATCCGAGGATTGGACCATCGAAGTACATTCCCCGACTTGAGGGTCCACGGAAATCTAGGTACCTTGTTTAGATCCCCGATCCTTTTAACTCCATTCCCTCTCTTTTGGAGCAATCGGGTTAAATTCAATTTCAATTTGCATATTTTTTTCATTTATATAATTAACCTTGTTTCTTGTTTAAGTTTCTTCATTTAGTGTAGTCTTTTAATTAATTTCTTAGTTTACACATTCACACTGAGCACATTGTCTTTTTTTTTAATTCATTCATTAATTAGTGCTAATATAATTTAGCAATATGACTAACTATGACATTATTGTTATAATCCAAATACTTACACAAAAAATAGTTGTAATTGTCGATCTTACATCCATTTAATTTTAGTATCCCATTTCTTTTCTTTTATTTTCTTTTTGTGTTCTAGCATTTATTTTTTCTTCTTTTCTTTTAGTTAGTCTAATTTTCGTTTTCCTAGCATTCCATTTCATTTCATTTCTTTTCTTGTAACATTAATATTCTATTTTATTTTCTTTTTTGCTTAATGCTCTTTATTTAGCTTTTATTTCTCCTTTCCTTTTAATGTTAATGTAGTTTTTTTTTCTGGCATTTTCTTTTATTTTCTTTTCATTTAGCTTTATTTTTCTTTTCTTTTATCATTATTTTCTTTCATGTGATAAAACACCAAAAAAATCATAAAAGTCTTTTAAGTTAGATTTCGTTAATATTAATGTAATATTCTTGTCTTTTGTTTTATTCTCCTTTTACTTTCTCTTTTCTCTTTTAAAATGTAAATAGTTAGATTTTCTTTTCTTAGTATGACATTTTCTAAACTCTCGCCATTTTTAGCATAAGTTTCTTTTGTAAGCTTTCTTTCTGATATAGAATTTTAATTCATCTTTTATTTTTAGTATTTCTTTTCCATTTATTCATCATGTTAATACTAACCTAATTTGTTTTGATATTATGCATGATCTTAGTTTGTTTAATAGTTTAGTTTATTTCTTGCCAACAAATCATGTTTAGGAAATTCTAGCATCTTTAGCCACCACCCCCCCCTACCCCCCACCCCCCACCCCCTTTTTTTTTTACTCTTTCATTTCAACCATGCTAGATTAGTTTATTTTTGTAAATATTGGACGTGGGTATGTTCTATGTATCCTTTAGATACAAATTGCTTGCCGTAGGATTTAGAAATTTATCCCTTTATTTGTTCTAATTTGGAGTGCTATGCATATGTTATGTATTTTTCATATTTAATTTTGGATGTTCTCTCTTTGTCTCTATTTTCTTTATTTGCATGCATTTAAGAAAT
>JAULJZ010034913.1:0-14863 GCA_032270985.1 Heliamphora pulchella
ATATTTAGGGATAGCTGCATATATTTGATTTTTCTGTCAGGAACTATAGATTTAGCACAATGAGTTTATTAAGAATTTTCATACCCCTCTCTATGTTGCCAGACTTCATCCCTTTCCAGTATATATTTTTTTTATTTTGTTCTTTCCTCTTTGTTCTTCCCTTCTCTTCTCTTTCATTCTCCACCTCTGTTCTATGTCCTGATCATGTGCATCATGACTGCACTACAGAGTCAATAGTCCTCTACCCTCACATACTAAGTTATTTTCCATACTATCCTGGACCATGCTTTTTGTTGGCCTTTTAGCATCATTGGCTTTCCCTTTGTTTCAGAGTTTATGAAATCATGGGCAACACGATATCAGATGAAGGATCTGTTCACTTGTCAAAATGATTAATGAGAAAAGTGAAGTGAAGTGAAGTAAAAAAAAAAAATTAAGGGAATTAATTTTCATTACCTTTTTAGCTTGCAAGAAAGTTAGTAGAAATATTTCTATTTTTTTCTGTGACAATTGAAAACGCATGCAGGAAAATAAAACAGTTGTTTTTTTCATTTTCCTTTCCTTTTTCGTCAACCGAGCGAAGCAGAATATGCTTGTGAACAGTTTACATTTCCAGCAGTGGCATGCCAAAAGATAAAAATAATACATAGAAGCGTACCTAGTTCCCTCATATCCAGAGATTTATATTGCACTTCATTATCCTATTACCATTTTTTATGCAGCAAAAATGTTAATCGGCGTTTCTTTTCTTGGATATTTTTTTGTTATGGTTTTCCATAATACTAGCTGGAGCTGACAATGCACGAGTCAAAACTGCTCCAGGTTCCAGGTCAGTTTTGGATCAAGTTTAATGTTTCAAGGTATTTCTCAATGATAATCTTCGGTTTTATTCCTTTATAATTAATCATCAGTTTGATTGGAACCTATTTGGTTGTGATTTCTATTTGAATTCTTTATATCACTGTAAGTATCATTACTTTATTTTTAATAGTACATTTGTTGTTCCTTTATGGTTACTATTACTATGTGTTTTGTTCATTGAAGAAGCATAGACACTTTCTACAGAGGAAGCGTGTTGTGTCGGACACCGATACTCCTCAGACATTTCTAAAAGTGTGTTTGGTACTTTTTAAATGTATCTTAATTAATTTAGTGACTTGTTTCATATTTTTTGTTAAACTTGAATAGATTTTTCATGTATTTAATATATAATAAATATGTAAAATTACAAACTTTTAACATGTCATGAACATATCGTGTCCTGCATTTTTTAAAAATCAACGTGTCCATGTTGTGTTGTGTGCCCGGGTTCATACTACTAAGTTTGTGCAGTTTAGTTTGGGGGTGAAAAGAGGATTGAAATTGATGGCTACGAGTAAAAGAAATGAACAATTTTGTTTCTCTTTGATACTGTCCATAAGAAAAAGAGACTTAAAAGAGGATGTTTGCTTAAACAATTAGAATTGAGAGGCTAGTTATTTACAGCGAAGGGGTGTCGGGCAGTCATGCAGTCATGAAACGAGTCCTAAAAAGTTACAGATGCCACAAGAAGCTGAGGGAATGCTAGAAATATGAAAACAAAACAAAACAAACCAAGTTCATGAGTCAGATTTCACACTAATGGAGAGGACAAGATGAGAATGCACGAGGCAGTCAACCAACTGCGAAGAGATCTATAAAAGCTTTGATTACGACGAGTGGTTGATTTAGAGACACAAGGTTTCGTTGAGTCCATTCCTTTAATTCCAATAGTAATGACATTATGATGCCCTTTCGAAATGCCTCAATGAAGCATCTGCTTGAACTTGCCTCAATCAAAATTCAAACATGGTGGTGAGATTTGAGCTCATCATCTTTACCTTGACACATTGAGAGTTATGGAGGAAGCCTTTTCTTAAGGAATCTTGTACCTTGACGGACCTTTTCGATTATTAGTAGCTGCATGTGAGACAGAACAACGTTTTACTGTTCACGAAAAGGAGATGACTGCGTTAGTACATTGCTTGTGGCTTATTCTAAATGCACACATATATGCTAAGTACACACACTAAAAGTATCATAATACTTGTACACGATATATAAATAAAAATACATTTAAAAGTAAGTGGGTGTACTCACTAAATTTGTGTGCGCGTTTAGAACCCTCTTACGATGGAGTCCCTAAATTGATATCAGTCTTCTAATTATTGATTAACCAGTTCACTGCAAACGTTTCTTTTGTTTCGAAATCAAATCAACAATTTGTGTTCCTCCATTAATCCTGATCCAGTTCTTAGACAACTTTGCATTAATAACACATGTTTCCTCTCGTCTTTTTTTTTTTTTTTTCTAGACTTAGCAGTACCTAAAGGTCTCCACCAAGAAGATTAGTTTAACTAAAGTCTCAGAGACATGTCAGTATTGATGCTATGGTTTCAGGTTTGTTTCCCCACTTCTGTTTTCTGTTTGAAGTAGATTATTACATTTGGTTCAATTTTTTTCTCCTGGAAACGACAATGATGCAGGCAAAAATGTTTGGTACTTTCAAAGACGCCTAAAAATAATTTCTCCATGACTATATATATATATATATATATATATATATATTTGTGAATAATTATTGGGAACAAATCCTTATGGTATTTCTTCCCATGTCCCACCACCACCTTCTTATTGCCGACCACCAACCCGTCCCAAAATGGTGGGTAATTTTAATTATTGGATTGTCCCATATCGTTTGTTGAGAGGTCCATCTACGTGGTTAATTCTAATTTGGTACTTTCAAAGACAACTAAACAATTTCTTCACTACTATTTTTAAAATTTTTATTATTATTTTGTGAAATTGTCATTGGCAACAATTTCTCCACATACTTCTGGATTGCTGCCATCCCTCTTCTCCCTCCGCCTCCCGTTGTGAGGTCTTTCTCCCTCTCCTTCCTCTCTCATTGCAATCTCTCTCTCTTTCTCTCTCTCCCTCTTTCTCCATGGATGCTCCCTCCCCTCCCCTCCCCTCGCTTTCTCGCTCCTCTCTAGATCTGATAATTTATCAGATTTAGAGAGAAATTGTCCATAATAGGAATTACACAAAGAACAAAAATGAGTGGGGAGAGAATTTTCTAGGCTTCATTAGAATTACAAGAGCCATGAGGTATAAAATAACCAAAATACCCATGTAAGAAACGTGTGGTACCAACCCCAAGATCTACTTTCGAAACTCTTTACATGCTATTAACTTTTTAGAGTTAGTTCATACGAGTTTTTGTTTTGATTTTAAATGGATCCTTTGCTAGTAGATGATAGAATTGATCATTCAAAAATTAGTTGAGATGCACATAAGCTGGTTCGAACATTTTGAGATTTAGAAAGAAAAAGCTTGTGGTACCAAGATTTTGACACGAAAATTAACAACTCTCCTTTCTCAAATTTGGAAGATGTTTTTATTTCATTTTTCCTATCTTGGGATTGGTACAATCAATATGATGCTGGATAATCATCCATATTATTCAGTGGTCATGGTTCCTCATTCTGACCGGCAATTAATTCATAGCCAAAACAAAATCTTGACTTGAATTTGGGTTGATCTCCCAATTTTCTTCGTTCAAAGATGGAACAAAATGAAGCTCATGACTTTCCTTTTTCTAGTTTGGTTTCTTGCATGCCAAAAACATGTCATAAACTTTTTACATGATCAGATATGGTCCTGAAAAAATTATGGGTAAATTACAAGTATACCCCATGATATATTAGTCAAGGACAGACAATTCTCTAACAGCCAGTTTGGTTTGAGTGATTTATAAAGAAAAGAAAAGAAAAGAAAAGAAATTTATATCATTCTTGTTTGAATTACTAAACATAAGAGAATTGGAAAGAAATAAGGAGAAATGATTCTCTTAATGAGCATTTTTTAAATTTCTCCAAAATGGAGATTCGGAAAGAAAGGTTCCGTTTGTTTCGATAGAAAATATTTACATTATTTAAGAAAATATTTTTTAGAAAATAATTATTTTGTATTTGATTGCAACTTTAAAAATAATGGTGCTAGTAGATGTAGTAGCGCTAGAATAATGGTAATGGTGGCGGTAGTGGTAGTGATCCCGAAATTTTGAGCCATTGGGACCTTCGACCCTAGGGATTTTGGGATCTCAGACCCTGAGAATACCGAACCATAAAACCTCGGGATTCTAGATCACGAGACTCTGAAGAACCCGAGAATTTAGACTTTCGAACCCTAGACCCTCGACTATCTGAATCCTATACTAATTGTACTGGTGGTAGACTGGTAGTGTTGGCGGTGGTCGTAGTGGTGCAATGGTAAGGGTGAAAATTATTTTTTGTCATAAAAAGTAAAAAATATTTTTCATCAAAATTAATTTATTTTCTATTAACTTGAAGAATATTTTCTATTGACTTTTAATTTTTGTCGTACCAAATACTAAAAAATGTGAAAATATTTTTAGTACAAACAAAAGGAGCCAAAATAGAATGACAAATTTTATAATGTCAAAACCAACCATAAAAAGACAAACTTATCCTTTCTCAATTTAAGGTTAAATTGATAAATAATATTAGATGTTTTTTGTTCTTTTATTAAGGATAACAGAACAAGATTGCAAAGAAACTACTTTTTTTCTTTTTTTCTTTTTTTTCTCTTTTCTCTCCCATATGTCCAAACAAGTTGGAAAGAAAATATAAATTTTTCTCTTTTTTTCTTTTCTCTTGTATCTTTTCTTTACTTTCCTTCGTGTGTTTCTCTCTCATCCCGTATTGGATCGATTCAATCTAATTCTATTTTGGCTTCAAAATAGATTCAGTTCAATAATTTAAACCGTTTATTTTGTTGTTCTCAGTTTATAATTTATCAATTCAAAGAATTAAATTAATCTAATATCGTCAAATGCTTTAATACTTAACAAATGATTTTTCTATTAGAAGATTGAATGGTAAACGGAGTCAATTTCTTGTAACACAACTGTGATTTGTTAACACATTTGACTATACTTATCAATTTGAATTTTTTTTATGAATAATTCATGTATTAGAAACAATAAAATGAATACCTTAAATAATCAAAAAAACATAAAATTTTTTGACTCGATTGGTCCAAATCCCAAAAGAACCAGAGAGATTTGGTATTCATATTCAATCAATTTCATTCATTGGTCGGTCTATCCTTAAGTCAACTAGCATAACAAGATGATCTCAAACTAATCTAACCAGTTTATTAAAAATATTAATGGGCCATGTTTTTTTTTAAATTCGTGTGAAAAATAGTTGATTCTAACTTTTAAACTTCGTGTAGGGTTCGAATTATACTAATGTGTAGTGTTAAAAATTCTCACTCCTAACCACCACGAATGCCCATAAATATATTCTAAATAGTTTTTTAGTTTTAAATTATTGACATTAATAATAATTATAAATAACATAACAAATAAAAAATATATATAATATTTTTATATTTTAGTTTTATCATATTTTCTAAAAGAAAATTTTATACATGTATTTGTATTTAAGAAAACATTTATTTTATATCAGTCACTGTCCACATGCATAGCATGTGCAGAATGCATGTTTTAATAACTGAATTAGTTATTAGAAGTTATTGATTATTTTGACATATTTTTAAATTTGTAAGGACATTATGGGAATGTAAAAATTCACAAACTTCATTATGGAAGAGACACTAAGTGAGTGTTTTTCTTTTATAGAATAGTATAGATAGTAAAGATAATTGGGACGAGACAGAGAAAAACAAGACAATAAAAATAAATACCATTTTTATTCTATTTGCTGTCAGAAGCCAAAAAAAAAAAAAAATCGATACATATATATCATAACAAAAACGTGCGAGTCAAAAAAAAAAAAAAATACTATCCCTAACCATTGTAGTTACCCACGTAACCAATGCCGAGGATGTCCAACCGTAGCAAGCACCGCCATCAAAAACCTCTCTGCCAGCACCACATCAACGGCCTCTGTCAATGGTGGCAATTGCCTCCACCATCGGCACTATAGTAACCACCATTTTCGAACACCTCCAATGACGTGCTTGTTTAGGTTAAATTATAAAAGTATTATATTTTTTTATTAGGACTCTGTTTGTTTTGACAAAAAACATTTAAATTAGGAAAATATTTTTAAAAATATTTTTTTTTGTGTGTTTAGTTGCCACTTTAAAATGTTGGTTCTATTAGACGTAGTAATGTTAGAATTGGTGGTAATGGTGATGGTAATAGCAGTAATCCTTATACTCTTCGCACCCCGAATCTCCGAGACCTCAGACCCTCAAGACTCCTGAGACCTCAAACCCATCGGGACCCTAAGACTTCGGAATCCCGAAGCCTCAAACTACCAGGACCCTCGGGTCCCCCTAGACTTAAGAGACCTTAGACCCCTAGATTTCCAAAATCCCGAGACCCTAAATCTTGGGACCTAAAACTCCCAGAACCCCAAGAACTTAGACTCCCGAATTCTAAACCCTCAACTGGTGGTACCAGTGATAGAATGGTAATACTGGCGATGGTGACAGTAATGCGATGGTAAGGGTGAAAATATTTTTCACCACAAAAAAGTGAAAAACGTTTTTTACCAAAATCAACTAATTTTTCGTTACTTTTTAATTTCCGTCATACTAAACAGAAAATATGAAAAATATTTTTTATGGGAACAAACCTAGCCTAAATCTTTTTATTTTTGTGCTCTAAATTTGAAGTATTCCCAAATGAAGGGTATCCCTTTATATATTAAAATATAGATATATGCATATACATAAATAATATATAAATAATCAAAATCTATTATTACATGCAGATGTAAACAATATATAAACAACTGCAAAAAAATTATTAAGCCAATTCACTCCCCAACAAACATACGCTTATAAATATTAATACTTTGGGTGAATTATACTGACTTATTCTGAAATTTTGGTCAAATACAATCAACTTTACCTTTTTGAACAAATTAAACTGACACCATTTACAGACTGAAATATTGTAACACAGACACTTCTTAACAGTTAACGCCGCTAGAATTTTGTTTGTCTCATTAAATTTGTTCCAATTTTGTCTCTGTGCATCAAATCTGTTTCTTCTTCTTCTTCTTTTTTTATAAAGTTTATAAACTAATAATTTTTCGATTTGAATTTACAAGAGTAATTTACCGGCGATCAAAGCTGTTCACTAGCAACATTAGATCATCAAAATGGTAGTGAACGTTGTCGATTGAGAAATAATTTATATTTTACAATTGATTGTAAGTGTAATAGCTTAAAAAAAGAAAGAAAGGAAGAGGAAGAACGGGTGTCGCAGCCCCCCATTGTCGCGGCCCCCCACTGTTGCCGGCTACCGCCACCGCCGTCCACACCTGTTCTCCCATGGTGTGGAGGAGGAGAGAGAAGGAAAAAACGGGAGAGTGAGAGAGATTACCGAGAGAGAGAGAGAGAGAGAGAGGAAAATAGCGGCGGCTCCGGTGATCGACGGTGTTAGCGGCATCGGCGACGGCGGTGGCGTGGTGGATGGTGTCGGCTGGTAGAGGAGTTGCTGGCGGTCCTGGATGACGGCGACTGGCATCAGCGATGGAACGAGTGAGAGAGATGAGATTTGGGGGGATTAACGAGAGAGAGAGAGAGAGAGAGAGAGAGAGATGAGATTTGGGGGCGAGGGTGAGAGATTTGGGGAGAGGGTGAGCAGAGAGAGATGAGATTTGGGGAGAGGGGTTGCGGCTTCTGCGCTGCTTTTTCTTTCTCAATTTTTTTTAATCCTAATACAAATTAATGCTTGGAGGTTAAATTCATTTTTTAATTAATTTCGTTAACGACGTTAACAGCTAAGAGGTGTCAGTATAATTTGTCTAAAAATCTGAAATTGACTGTATTTGACCAAAATTTCATAGGAGATGATGTAATTTACCCTAATACTTTTTGTATAAATATTAATACACATTTTGCACATATGTTAACACTGGCTAATGAGGGGTAGGGGTAGGGGTAGGGGTAGGGGTAGTTTGTATTTTTATTTTTAAATTTTGTGATAGTTTGAACACAAAGTCTGAAAAGTAGTACTTAGATTTAGGGGGAAAATGAAAACAGGAAAAGGTTAATTTACAATAAGAAAGCAGTGAGTAATTCGAGTTATTAGAGATAAAAGTAAAAGTGGGAAATTCAAAATCAGATCTAACTATTCCTTAATGTCATCAATCCCCATCTCCGTTGGATCCGTTGCCCGGACTTCGTAGTAGAGGCCATTGCAGCCCTGTAAAATTGACAAATAATTAATTAACGCCATTAACGATCATTGGCCAATTTCGATGATTTTAATTATTCTCTGCGAAGAAGAATATATGTTTTGATTATTAATATTGAACCACCATGCGATGAATGAGTTCTTACACTCTTCCCACGTTCTCGTTGTCTCCTATCAACAAAACAAAACACACCACATGGCACATGGATGAAATAAAGTGAACAATCAGAGAGAAATTCAGAAGAGAAGGGGCGTAAATGGGTGGGTGGAACCACAGAGAGGGAGGTAGAGGGAGACTGGTAATTTTGTTTTTAATGAATTGGTTGAAAGTGGCCAACGTGGGCTGTTATAAGGATGGTAATTTTTTCCGTTCCGAAC
Organism: Heliamphora pulchella; assembly: GCA_032270985.1. Lineage (NCBI taxonomy): Eukaryota > Viridiplantae > Streptophyta > Magnoliopsida > Ericales > Sarraceniaceae > Heliamphora > Heliamphora pulchella. Next base: position 8,603 of record JAULJZ010034913.1, read on the forward strand.
CTGTTTCGTTTTTGTTCTGTTTTGTAAGGTTTTTTTCGCTCCCGATAACAAATGGGGTGGGAACGGTATTCGTTCTTTCTGTCCCGTTTTTTTCCTCCCCGCTCCCGATTACATAAAATAATATTTTTTAAATATCAATATATGTATAAAATATATATTTTATAAATATAATAAGTTTAAAATATTAAAATATTATATTTACCTTTAATTTTTTTTTTTAATATTTTGTATATTTAGTTATATTATTTCATCAATTATTATTTTTTATTTATTATATTATTTATACCTTTTATTAATATTACTCTTTTAAATTTTAAAAATAATACTCGAAATATTTTCGTACCCGTTTCATTTTCCGATATTTTTTTCCGTCTCTATTCCGATCAAATAGGAGATGAAAATAAGAAAACTAATCTCCGGTCCTTCCTGCCCGTTGCCATTCCTAGGCTGTTACATGCAATGGAAGTGGGTTTTTTTCCACTTGGTTACCTTTATTGGTAGTTTAATGTGACACTACAACACTTGTCAAAGTACAAATTGTAATGACACAATGGTTTTATTTGGGTAATTTATTTATTTATTTATTTGCTTAATGTGAAATAAGCAAAAATAGAAATAAGTAACATGGTTTGGCTATCTTGACTTTTAAGTGATTTATTTACTTATTTTTACTTATTTAGTTTATTTTTGCTTATTTGCTTATTTGCTTATAAGCAAATAATGTTTGGCTTAAATCTTGCTTAAAAATTGTTTATTTGACTTATTGGCTTATTTGCTTATTTGGTAAATCAAACGAAATTGCTTATTTGACTACTTATAAGCCAAACAAGAAAATAAACAAGTTACCCAAACATGGTCAATTTGGGAAGAACAAAATTGTGAGTTGGCTTTAGTAATTAGTGTACATCAAATGAGGTGTTATTTTTATAATAGTAATAGATAAATAATAGATAATAGATAATACATAATAGATATTAGAGGGGTGACATACACATTTGTGTGCGGTTATATTTTAAATTTTTAAAAATTGAATCTAATTGAAGTAGTTATAAATTTTAAAAAACTAAATTGAAGTAGTTATTCTTTAATAATAATTAATTTAATTTTGAAGGGTAATATAGAAAATTAAAAAATCTACAGAACTTCATTTATGGTTCTCCCTTTATATTATAGAATAGATATAGATAGATAGATAAATAACAAGATATATTCATATATATATATTCTAATAAAAATAAATAAATTGGTAAAAAATATATTTTTAGCAAATTAGTAGGGCCGTTGCAAATTTTATAAACATATATTTTTTTGAAAAAATTTCATTCATGGAAATTGTATAAAACATTAAGAAACATATGCGTAATTAATGCAATTGGCATTGGACAATGAATAAATTGGTAGTACAACATATGTTTGAAATTAATTAATATTAAAATATACTAAAATTAAATAGTCATACAACATTTAAGTTAAATTTTTTTATATAAATTTAAATATTATTAATTTAGATCAATAATAAAATGGCATGTGTTAGTATTAGAGTTAATTCTTAAAAAAGAAATAGTTTGAGATTTTTAAGCTGAGAATATAAAAATATTTTGCTATAATATATTAGATAAATAAGTTAGTATTTGCCACATATAAAAAAATAAATAAATGTAGTATATTTTAGATTAATTGAGTTGAGTTAAATAACAAATTAATAAAATATGAATTGTATTTAATTATTTTATTTTATTTTATTTTATTTTTTATCCAATTTAATTTGCCTATGTACAGAAACACGATTAATTAAACTGAGTTAGAATAAATTGACTGGTTAAAACTGAATAACGTGTACAACCCTAATAATTTATATTGATAATGGTTAATATTTGTTTTTCAGCTCTCTCCCCTCCTTATCCATTTAAATTTAAATTTTTTTTTATCTCACTTCAGTTTCAATTCAATTTTTTTTTTATTTTTCATCAAAAATATATTTTGAATATATATGCATTCATATAGTTTAAAAAATATAATTAATTATATATATTTTTTAATAATATTAAGAATTTACGGTAAAATTATCAAAAAATTTCTATCCATTATAACCTTTAATGTTTTAAAATTTTCTCAAAAAAAAAAAAGTTTAAAATTTATTAATTATTTAAAATTAATTTTATAATTAAATTATATTTTAAAGTGACGGAGCCCGCTGATAATTACTAGTTTTGTAACATGGGGCATCCAGATATCCCACTTCAAATTTGTTTCTTCGAGGAATTTCCTCCTCCACGGCTCCTCCGCATAAAGTGGCCAAACAAAATTCTCTCACCGCGTTTTCTGATCCTTTCTTTATTTTCACTCAACTTGGTATTAGATTCCGTTTATTTTGATAAAAAAAATATTTAATAAAAATTATTTTAAATTTTTTTTATGTATTTAGTTACGAATTTAAAAATAATAATACTAATAGATATAATACTGTTAAAATTAATCGTAATGACAGCAATAATAAAAGTGATTCCCAAATTCTCAAACTCTAAACCCCAAGGACTCTAAGGCTTCAAATTTCCAAACTCCTAAACCGCTAGACCATCGAAATCCTGAATACTTAGATATTCCATGTTGCAAAACTCAAAGAACTATAGTTTCTTAAATAGAAAAGGGTTAAAATGATAACATCGATTAATTAAAAAAGCCTATTTAATATACTTTTTTAGTTTAAGAGATCTATTTGTACGTTTTTTACAAAATATTAAAGTAATAATAATTAGTAATTAAAAAATTGTTTTATATACTTTTTAGTTTAAAAAAATAAAGCAATACACGACCGTATAAAAGTTATTCGTGTAATTTTTGTTAAAAATATTACATAAATAATAATGTCATGTGATACTATAAAATTACCTAATAATTTTTTAATAATTTTCCATTAACATATCAATCGAAACCCTGGTCGCCACACAAACACAATCCCGTAATCTCCGTCAACTATTATATATATCCCTCGTTTTTGTCTCTACGTCCGCATCACCACAAGCAAATCAATTCCTTTATCGCCTCCATGGCTCTCCCTTCTATGATTCCTCGATATCTCTGACCATATCTTCTCTCTCTTCAAAATCCAACGGCTAATTTTCCTGTTTTACTTTCAGATTTTCTTCTACAGAATCTGTTCTTGATATGCTCTAATCATTCCGATTCCCGTGTTGTTGTTTTTACAATCTCGTTAACCGATTCGATCTCTTCCGGGGATCAAAAAATGGCCATTCCTTACCCTCCTTTTATCGGGTCTGACACAACACCGGTGGATTCGCCTCTAATGGCGGCGGCGCCGGCTCGTCCTCCGGTGATTCTAACCCAGGACGAGCTCAAGAAAATAGCGGCCTACAAGGCCGTCGAGTTCGTCGAATCCGGCATGATTTTAGGCTTAGGAACTGGGTCGACGGCGAAACACGCCGTCGATCGGATCGGCGAGCTTTTACGGCAAGGCAAGCTCAAGAACATTATTGGAATTCCCACTTCGATGATGACCCACGAACTGGCCGTGTCGGTGGGGATTCCTTTGTCCAACCTGGATTCCCACCCCGTCGTCGATCTGGCGATCGACGGCGCCGACGAGGTCGATCCATACATGAATTTGGTGAAGGGGCGAGGAGGGTCGCTGCTGAGGGAGAAGATGATTGAGGGCGCTTCGAAGAAATTCGTTGTGATTGTTGATGAATCGAAGCTCGTTAAGCATTTGGGGGGAAGTGGGCTGGCTATGCCGGTTGAGATTGTGCCTTTTTGTTGGAAATTCACAGCCCAAAGGCTTCAATTGTTGTTCGAGCACGCGGGTTGCGTCGCCCATCTTAGGATTTTTAGCGAAAATGGCGAACCATTTGTGACTGATAATAGGAACTACATTATCGATTTGTATTTCAAGAACGATATTGGGGATTTGAAGGCTGCCAGTGATGCAATTCTGAGGCTTCCTGGTGTTGTCGAACATGGGATGTTTCTCGGCATGGCCACCACTGTCATTATCGCAGGCGAACTCGGCGTCGCGGTGAAGAACAAGTAGTAGAGACCGGGAAGGCTAGAGGTAGTTTTATTTAGTGATCAATGTTTGAATTGCTACCTAACATTGGTATTGTTACTTGTAGGCTATTTAGATTTTGCTTTTCTGTCATTGAAAAGTGGAAGCTTTGTTGGTTATTGATGCAGTAGGGGTAAGATTATTTATGTCATTGAATCAATTGACACAAACTATTGAGGAATTTCACCTCAAGTTTTGTTGTTCTCTGTTACCAAATTAATTGAGAATGAATAGAAATTTTTGAATGTTGCAACACTTTGTATTTATTTCATGCTCTTTTTTCTTATATATTATTGAATGCTTCTAAACTTTTGGTGCGATTGAGGCACATGATTATGTGCATACCATATCAGAGGGATTACTCTGTGTTGGTTGATTTCTTGGTGGTGATACTAGTAATTGTGTTTGATTTATTTTTCATGTGTGCTTGATCAATTAATAGTGAGAGTCGGTCACATTATTGTGTCAGAGGTTCAAGAATGATCTGCTGCCGCATTCAGGAAACACCATCAGAGCTAATCTCTTAACTGGTTTAAGAGGAGATCAAGCTTGTTTTTATAGGGATGAATATGGGACTGTTTTCATGTGCACTGCCATTTGGTATTTTCATTATTCCTTCAGGTTAGCAAATTTGACTGAAATACTTGAGGGACTTTGTTTTTGTTTTTTAATTTCAAAGAGAAGTTGGGGTTGGCACGCCGGGCACAATGTCATGTGTCTACAACCTCGCCTCACATGGAGACCGGTGTTTGTAGTGCGCCTCATGTCCCTGAACAACACCAAGGGTTACTTTCGTGCCCACCGTGCACTCCTCTTGTGTACATGCATGCCAAATCCGCTAGGGCCATTGCACACAATGTTTGGCTTTATTTTCACTGGTGAAACCTTTTAAAAGGCTCGAATGACTTAGACCAGTACAATGCTGGATGTAAATGTGATGGAGTCTCCATGAGCACTTTCTCAAGTAGTAACATACTGTAGAGCATTTAGGGTCACAATCCATTTCTCTCGGATCTATTTGATTCGCAATCTTGAAATTGTGTATGGAAAAATTATTTTTGAAGGCATTCAAGGTTTGCTCTGGGTAAACTTTGATTTAGTTTTGTGGTAAAATACCACATAACCACTTGTTAAACCGCGACATAAAAGCTGGTTACTTATCACTAAGCTTTTCTTGGTTGGAGTATGAAACAATTAAATCTTTTGAAGTGGGTTGTGATCTTAACTTCTAACCAGTCACAAGTTCACAACAGTTGAGGAGTTGCCCAGCCTTCCCATGGTCATATTTATTATTATTGTCATAGTTAGCGATAGAAATATTTACATATTCTCAGTGCACTTGGAAGGAAAACATAATGAGACTGAATGAGCCTTTGTGGAAATTGCTACAATGAAGTAACAGAGGATTCGAGAGCCTTATCCAGAATAAGTGCTGGAGGTTTATGAGAATACTGTGTGGATTGGTAAACTATATTGCGCGACATATCGAAATCGCGCGTGAGCTTTGCATGCTTTGAAAGGTTGTATCGTCTATTGCTTGGCTGGTCAGTGGAAAGGGGTTGATGATAGTATCATTTCTTTTGTCAAACTTGTTAGTTGTTGAGGGGGAAAAAATACGAGCAGTGCCACTTGGCGTCCATGTGGAGCGCCGTACGAAGCTCATGCACCTGTCGTGATATTAAACCTCGAGTATTCCCTATCTCTCTGCTAGGCAAGCATGGCTGAGCACCAAATTGGAGCTTGGGACAAGCAAGGTAGGGCCTTAGGCAAAAGACCCGATTTGAACCTCGAGGAGGTGCTCCTAAGTCGAGGTACAGAAGAGACGGTGTTCGGCACACACGTCCGCGTAACATGCATTGATAAACCTTGAAAGTCGAGCTCGGGACTTAATACATGGAAAGCAGTGCCCATGATACGCTTATCAAAAGAGGAAACACTCATGATAAGAGGCTAGTGGCAGTTGAACCAACCCTAGGGTTTTCTCCGTCCCCGCCCCGCCCCGCCCCGTCCTCGCCCTACTTTATAGGGTTTTCTCCGCGCCCGATAACAAACGGGGTGGGGACGGTATTTGCTCTCTCCGCCCCGTTTTTTTCGCCCCGCCCCCGATTACATAAAATAAATATTTTTTTAAAATATTAATATATGTATAAAATATATATTTTACAAATATAATAAGTCTAAAATATTAAAATATTATATTT
>JAULJZ010034924.1:0-14861 GCA_032270985.1 Heliamphora pulchella
ATATAGATACACTCGTCAAGACTTCCGTTAAGAAAAGCTGTCTTGACATCCATTTGCCAGATTTCGTAATCGAAATGAGCAGAAATGGATAAGAGAATCCAGATAGACTTAAGCATGGCTACCGACAAAAAGGTTTCCTCATAATCGATCCCTTCTTTCTTAGTGAACCCTTTACTAACAAGCCTATCTTTGAAGGTTTTAACCTTTCTGTTTGCTCCTCTCTTCCTCTTGTAAATCCACTTGCATCCAATGGATTTTATCCCTGCGGGTGGTTGTACAAGTTCTCAGACCTAATTAGAATGCATAAATTCCATCTCTGAATTCATAGCCCTTTGCTAAAGATTTGTATCTTTGTCTTGAAGTGCTTCATTGTAGTTACAGGGCTCGGTATCTAGTTCTGTTTAGGATCCTATCAAAAGACTCTCCCAAGAACATAAACCGGTCAGGTTGATGAACAACCCTCCCACTACGGCGAGGCACTACCTGTGTCTGTGTATTAGCAGTAACACGTTGTGCAGAATCAGAACCCTGTGCATCAACACCCTATTCTTGATTTTGTACCTGTCCTGATAATCCTCCCACTACGACGAGATAATGGGATATCAATAACTTGTTCTTCCATTCTACTGGTATTTCCTCTCAATTATTCCTGAACAGTATTACTTTTGGCCAGTGATCCATAATATAATCCTCTTCCAAGAATCGGGAATTGGTGCTAACAATGACCTTCTGATCCTTAGAATTATAAAACAAACCACCGTTTGTTCTCTTGGGATACCCTACAAAAAAATAGACTTCTGTCCTCGGTTCCTACTTACCCGCGTTCTCTTTCAGCATATGTGCTGGATACCTCCAAATCTGAATGTGTTTCAGATTAGGGTTACGCCCGCTCTACAACTCTGTGGGAGTAGAAGGTACTAACTTAGAAGGTATTAAGTTCAGAATGTAAGTCGCTGTCTCTAAAGCGAGTTCCTAAAACGAATCGAGTAAACCTAAAAAACTCATCATGGACCATATCATTTTTATAAGAGTCATATTCTTTCTTTTTGCTACACCATTATGCTGCGAAGTGTTATGTGCAGTCAATTGGGATGTAATCCCCTCTGATGACAAGTAGTCCTTCAACTCTCTAAAGAAGTATTCTCCACCATGGTCGGATCGTAGTGATTTGATACTATTAACCAGACGCTTTTTCGCCTCTGTATGACTCGAATTTAGGGGTTTTGGAAAATAGTCAAAAATATGAAAATTCAAAGATGTTTAAAAAATCATTTAATATCTTGAAAACTAAATTTTGAAAACTCCTTTTTATTGAAAATAGAGTCGCCACTTAGTTTTTGAGAAAATCTAAAAAAAACAAAAATGGCTTACTGATCTTGGAAACGTTAACCAGAGAAAGAGGGTCCGGGAGCTAAGGTACAAATCGAGGAAGGTGTTAGGCACCCCGTTTGCCCAACCATAAGGTTGGCCTCTACTAATCATCATTGGTTCTTTAATATGACTTTTTAAATGCATACAAATAAAAAAAAATAGAGGTAAAGAGAGAATATCCAAAATCAAATATGAATAATACATAAAATATGTACATAGCACTTCAAAACGCATAAATATCAAAGAAAAAATCCTAAGTCCTATGACATGCAATTTTTATCTAAATGATACATGGAACATGCCCACATGCAATATTGTTTAAGCAATCTAAATTAACATAATTTGGTGAAAAAATGCAAGTTGTTGAAATTATCTAAATATGGATTGCAAACAAAAATAAGCTAAAGGCATAGTTTTAAAGAAAATGACCAAAATATGTATGATACCAAAACAAACTAGGTAGAGAATAAACTAGCTAGAAAATAAATTAAACTAGGTACAAAAAAAAACTATGTAGAATTGAGAAATGCAGATAATGGAAATTATTAAAAGAAAATTTGCTAACAAGAGAAAAGAAAAGGGTTTCATACCTAAAGAGAAATTAAGGTTCCAAAAGAAAAGAAAAAGATTTGACAAAATAAGAATGGTAGAAGATGCTATTAAGAAGAAAATTCAATCATTTACATAAAAGATGAAAATAAGAAGAATAAAAAGAATATCAAAAAATATTTTTATGACTTTGGGCTTTTTGTAGTTAATAGAAGAAAAAAAAAAGAAAAATATTATAGAAGAAAAGTTAAATTAATAAAGAAAAATTTTAAAATAAAAAGAAGATTCAATTATTTAACATTTTACCTTCTAAAAGAAAATAAAAGAAAAAGAAGAAAAAATAAAAGAAGGAAGTGACATAAAAAGGATAATTGAGTTTTAATTATTATGAGAAAATAAAAATTATAATGCTATTTTAAAGTGAAAATTAACTTAAGAGTCTTTTTTGTGATTTTTTTTATTTAACAAAAGGATAAAAGAAAATATTATAGCAAGAAAATTAAGCTAACTTCGAAATAAAATAAAAGAAAAAATGTAACATTTAAGAGGGATTTAAACTAATAATGGAATGCTAGAAAAAGAAATTATACTAATATTAAAAGGAAAGAACAATGAGATAAAAAAATAAATAAAAAAGAAGTTGTAAGCGAAAAATAAAATAAAATGGAACATTAAACTAATGTTATAAGAAAAGAAAAAAAAATGAACTAGAACATTATTAAAGAAAAATTAGACTAATTAAAGGAGAAGAAAATAAAATAAAAACTGAAAAATTAAACTAATGCTAGAAAGATAAATTAAAACAGCTAAGGAATGGAAATAAAATTACCACATTAAAAGGAAAAAAAATAAAATATACTAATAAAGAAAATTGAATAAATACTAAAAAAACAAAGGAATTGATTACAACTATCCAATTTATATGTGAAATGTAGTATTAATTACTACATTCACATAAATATAGGTGCATTACTAAAATAATTAACAACATTATTAAGTTGTAATTGCTAAAATATGTTAGCACCCATTTAATGAAATAATTAAAGATAATGTGCTTAGTGTGGGTGTATGAATGTGAGAAAATTAATAACTAAAGAAGTAAAGAAAGCAACTAAATTACGCGAAGTAAACAAGATTAATTATATAAATAGAAGAAATATGCAAATTGAAATTGAATTTTAACCCAGTTACTCCTAAAGAGAGAAGTTGGAGTTAAGAAGACCAGGGATCCAAACGAGATACCTAAATCGTGGAATCCTCAAATTGGAGAATGTGCTTCAATTCTCGGATGGTGATTCCAAGCTAGGGCTCCAAATGTAGGTATCGGAGGTTTAGGATTCGGCATTTCGGTAGGGTTTCGGCGTTAGGGCTCGAAATTGCTCGGCGTCTTGGCAGAGTTTCACTCACTAACCTCACACTCAAATTCTCCCTTTTGAAAAACGTACCAGAGGTACGGTATTTATAGAGTTTATCAGCCAATGAAATGTTACCACATATTAGGGACACGTCAGGCCATTTGGAGTTGGCGGTCGCCATAATGCAAGCTGGCGGTCGCCATGTTTTTGAAAGGTTCCACAAAGTTCTATGGCGGTCGCCATGATTGGAGGTGGCGGTCGCCACTTTTGGCTAGGATTTCTACAAAGTTCTATGGCGAGCGCCATGATCAAAGTTGGCAATCGCCTTACTTGGGCAGCAAGTTTTGATGGTTCACCAAAATTTCATTGGTTTAAAGGTTTCAGGTTCAAATACCAAGCTTGGATCACTTCCCGAGGATTGTACCGAGGCACTATTCCACCTGTTTTTATCATTGGATTCACCTAAGATTAGGCGGGGTCAAATTGGGGTGTCTACAGTTGCCTCTCTTGATATAACTTGCATAGCAACGCGTGAAGCATATTATATCAAAGATTCACAGACAACAACTATTTCACCGAACCATCAATATTAGGCCACAAACACACAAGTATGCATATGATGTTGGTCGTACTCAAATTTTTATTGAACTACGTACGTAGTTCATGGGGCAAGATGCAAGGATGTAAGATAAGAAATAGGATGCATCACAAGTATAGTGTAATGCAAACATGTATAAAGAAAGATATCAATCAATTTTAGGTCGTGAAAGGACCGACGAGTCAGTTTAGGGTCATGAGGAGGACCAAGTCAATTTAAGGTCAAAAGAAGGACCGACGAGTCAGTTTAGGGTCATGAGGAGAACCAAGTCAGTTTAAGGTCATGAGGAGTACCAACGAGTCAGTTTAGGGTCGTGAAGAGGACCGATGAGTAGTTTAGGGTCGTGAGGAGGACCGACGAGTCAGTTTAAGGTCATCAGGAGGACCAACGAGTCAGTTTAAGGTCGTGAGGAGGACTGATGAGTCAGTTTAGGGTCGTGAGGAGGACTGAGTCAGTTTAGGGTCGTGAGGAGGACCGACGAGTCAGTTTAGGGTCATAAGAAGGATCGAGGAGTCAGTTTAAGGTTATGAGGAGGATCGATGAGTCAGTTTAAGGTCATGAGGAGAACCGACAAGTCAGTTTAGGGTCATAAGGAGGACAGACAAGTCAGTTTAAGGTCAAGAGGAGTACCAACGAGTCAGTTTAAGGTCTTGAGGAGGACCGATGAGTTAGTATAGGGTCGTGAGGAGGACCGAGTCAGTTTAAGGTCATGAGGAGGACCGACGAGTCAGTTTAAGGTCGTGAGAAGTACCGACGAGTCAGTTTAGGATCGTCAGGAGGACCGACAAGTCAATTTAAGGTGATGAGGAGACGAGTCAGTTTAGGGTCGTGAGGAGGACCGACAAGAAAAACATCAAACTAATAGGTCGAGTTAAGGCCTAAAATTTCGGGGCGTGAGTTAAAAGCCAAGTTATGGCTTAGAACTAGATTTATCGGAAGGAGAGAACACCTTAAAAAGATAAGGGTTTAAAAACTCATCAAATTATTTTTGGAATTATTTCTAAACAGACAAGATTTTTTTCGAGGTATATATTTTTTTAGAAACATTCGAGATTATAAAATTATTTTTGAAGAGGTCATTTTTAGAAACAATTACACACAAAATAAAAACTTTTTAAGAAATAATCAAAATTTTATGTTTTTCTGAAAATCATTTTTGCTAAAACAAAAAGAAGATAATTGAAAATAATAAATAAAATAATAATAAAAAGAAGATAAACAAAACGTACATTTAAAAGGTCCCAAACAGCCCCTTCCCGCCAAAAATGTGGACGCGACCGTTGACTGTACAGGTGTCATTTTCCCCTCTGACATGGCTATCACCACTATCGAAATCCTTCGAAGGTGGCGGCCGCCGGATAAAATCCCCTTGGTCCTGGCGGTTGCCATGTGTCCGTTCATGTACAAGGCAGTCGCTTCCTTTGGAGTTGGCGACCGCCAACTCCAGGCGTGCAAAAGGCTTTCCCAGCCGCGCGGATCTGGTTCATTCTCTCATATCTCACTCTCTCTCTAGCCTTCAAACGCTCTCAAACTTTCTCAAGATTTCAAGCTTTTCCTTTGTTCTTTTCTTACTTCCAATCTCACACGATGTTCTCTTTGATTTTAGTGATCCCATTCTTCTTCATGGCGGGCCAAGGCCACTGGGATGATGATCTAGGCGCACGACGGGGCCCTGCTACTACTGGGAGTTCTTCCACGGGTGCTCTCGGGGGTACGTCCACTAGTCGTCCTACTGGTGGGGTTACTTCTACGCAGCCTGCTGTTGCGATGGACGCCCTTGTTCTTGAGGCGGAGCGTGCCTCCCACTGTGTTGTTGAGGAGGAGGTGCGAGCAGCTGCTGAGACGCAGGCGGTTGTTGATGCTGCTGCAGAGGCCGCAATGGCTGCCTTCTTGGACTTCGACGCTGGAGAGGGTCATCCAGCACTCTTCGACCCTCACACATACGCTCCACTGCCTCATCGCGTAGTCCCGCGCGGGATGAGACGCTACGAGCCTCCGGCTGATGCTGTCGCAGCCAACATTCTTTTGCGGGAGCCTGACCATCATATGTCTCACCAGCGCCCATCGGTAGGTTTTCTAAACTTGCTGTTTAAATACCAAAGCATGTTGTATGGTATGACAAACGTAGACGCATGCCTTGGATCCTCTCAGATGATACGATAATGTGTTGTGATATGATGATAATGATGATAATATGAATGATGATGATGATGATGATATGTATGATGAATGATGAATGGGATTTGAGCTTAGCTTAGTTATCTAAGCAATAGAGATTAAAACAGTAGGGACACTTAGGACTTTGAACAAACAATGAAAATGGGCAATTATTTTAAGGCTTGAATTTTATTTTGAGAAAAACACAAATCTTGGGGGAATTTTTGTTTTTATTTATTTATTTATTTATTTTTATAATTATTCTTTTTATATATTTTTTTATTTTTTTATTATTTTTTTATGGTTTATATATATATTGGGGCATGAAAACTAAAAGGGTAATTTTTATTAAAAATCCTAAAATTTTTGTCAAAAATTTCTAAAAATTAGGGTAAAAAAATTTAAAGGGTGCTAACAACCTTATAAAATTTTTCAAAAGTCTTAGAAAATTTAGGAAAAAATTTTCAAACATCCTAGAAAATTAAGGTAAAACTTTTTAGAAAATCTAGAGAATCTAGAAAAATTTTAGAAAATCCTAGGGAAGTTTTAGAAAATTTAGGAGAAGTTTGAGAAAATCTGGAAAATTTTTGAGAAATCCTAAAAATTTAAGGAAAAGTTTTGGAAAATCATAGGGAATTTTTTTTGTTTGTTTTTTTGTTTTTGAAAATTTTAGAAAATTTAGGAAAAATAGAAAATCTAGAACAACTTGGAAATTTTCTAAAAAATTTTCAAAAATCCTAGAAAATTGAGGAAAATTTTAAGAAGATCTTAGAAATTTGAGGAAAATTTTAAGAAAATCCTAAAAAATTAAGAAAAATTTTAAGAAAATGTTAAAATTTTTGAGAAAATCCTATAAATTCAAGAAAAATTTTAAGAAAATGTTAGAAATTTTGAGGAATCTTGGGGCTTCTTTTTTTTTTTAATAAAAATTGAGAGTCCTAGAATTTTGAGGAAAATTTTATGCAAATATTAGAAAATTCTAAAAATTTTAGGAAGAGATTTTTTTTTTTATGAGAGATTGAGAGAAATTTTTACAGATTCCTAGAATTCTAAAAGGGTGATCTTAAAAGGGTGAAAGGGGAAAAATACAAAGAGATTTTTTTTTTGTTTTTTTGGGAAGACTAGTTGACTCAAGAAGATAGGGGCTGAGGATTACTAGGATGCGTAGAAACCACTATCCTAGGGTAAGGGTGCCTAGTTTTCTAGGGCTTAAAAAGAACCGAAGGACCGTCACCTAGGGTTTGAATGATTTTCCTGATTTGCCAGGGCTTACATGTTTCATGTGTTTGATATATCCTTTATTCGTCTCTTCATGCTGGCCACTATGTCCAAGGCTTCAGAGGTTCAGCCTCCAGGGTGGTGTTGGAGTGATATGATGCCCTCCCTGCTCCTAGCCGGGATTACATTGATGCCTACGGCTTTGCTCGCTTCATACCCCTGTTGGGCAGGACGAGCAATGACCGAGTATGGTTGACTGCCTTGGCCGAGCAGTGTGGGATACCACCAACACCTTCCACTTCACTACCATCGAGGCTACTCTGACGCCTCTGGACTTTGCCCTTATTACCGGCATTCGGGTTGGAGGAGCCCCTATTCTGTTTGACCCGGCCATTGCTCAGTCGACTAACGCGCTGCTATACTTCCTCGGGGCTATTCCGGCTCAGATGGATAGAGATCGGGTCCGCTACACCTGGTTTTTTGATCGTTTTTGACACTTCCAGTGCACCGAGCCTCGTCACTATGACTGGGTTGCCCGGGGTTTTCTAATGTACATGGTCGGTACCTCCTTGTTTTCGAACAAGGAGAACACCGTTCATTTACACTACTTGGGCGGTCTGGCTCATCTTGACCGAGTTGCTTAGTACGACTAGGGAGGCGCTGCTCTGGCTACTCTCTACAGCTTCATGCGAACCTTGACCCGATTCCCCCAGGAGCGCAACATCGGGGGATACCGGAGGGGTTGGGAGGTATGATTTAGTTTCTGCAGTTCTTCATCTATTTCTGTTATCTGTTATTTCTGCTTGCGGGGTTGGGAGGTATGATTTAGTTTCTGCAATTCTTCATCTATTTCTGTTATCTGTTATTTCTGCTTGCTGACATCTTCTTCTTTGCAGTTATGGACCTACAAGTTCCTCGGACTTCATGTCCCGGTGAACTCTACGGCAGACCCTCTGGTCATTCCCCATGCAACCTAGTGGTCCCGAGGGCTGAAGGGGAAGAAGGCCGGAGAGAAGGACATTGACCAGTTTCGGGCATCACTGAACCAACTGACCCCTAACCAGGTATCTTTATTTACTACTTATTATTCTGTACACTGCGTTATACATCTTACTGTTCACTATATTGTTTGTTGCATTATCCTTTGCACTGTTCACTGCACTGTTCATTACACTATTCACATCACTATTCATCACATTGTATGGCCTACTGTTCTTCGCATTGTTCTGTACTTTGAACTGTTGCAGGTCCACTGGGATGTCTGGAGAGGGGTAGAGGATCGGACCGGTGCAGATCTGATGCACAGCCGCGACATTGCTGCGAGGCGTATCCTGCAGGAGGGCCCATTTGGGTGAGAGTACTATCTGGGCGAGCGAGTGGTTCGCCAGTCGCTCAGCCTGGATCACTTTCGGATCCCAGTGGTTCCTCCGGCCTGTATGCGCTGGACTGAGGATCTGGGTCGGGTCAACCTTCTCCTTGAGCTGGTGGGGACTCATGCTGCAGAGTTACTGGTGGCTGAGGGGGATTACCTTGCCTGGGCCCAAGCCTGGGCCCATCTACTTGGTCCATTAAGACCTGGCCCGGTTGCCCCAGGTGGCAGAAGGCGAGGACAAGCACCAGAGGTTGCTGATGTTGGTGCTGCTGGTGTTGTTGGTGGAGCTGCTGGAGCTACTGGTGGAGCCGCTGGTGGAGTGATAGTCCCAGAGATTCCCTGGGAGATCTAGACCGTGGTTTATGGCTTCTCCTTCTCCCTTCCTGTTCCAGTCCCGCCAGTTTCTGAGTTCAGAGCAGAGATTGCCCAGGTAATTCCGTATCCTCAGTCTTTTCTTTCATTTTCTACTTTATTTGTCTGATTGTTTTTTTTCCTTCTATAGTTTAATCAGGCATGGGTGGACCGTCTGCTGCTGATAGTCACAGGTCAGAGGGCATTGATCTGTCAGTTTAATGCCACCGCACGGGCAGTTGGCATTGCTTTCACTCTGACAGCCATAGTAAGTATTCTTATGGAGCTTTCTAAAAAATTTTCACTTTTTTGTACTTTGTTCTGATTCTGGTTTTCTTCTAACAGGCTCCTGTACCAACTACCGGCATAGTGCCACCTCAGGCTCCTGTTAGGCCGCCTACTCCGGCCCTAGTCCCGGTTTGAGGTTGCGGGTCCCGGGTATCTTCTCGAGCCCATTCCAGAGGGTTAGTTTCGTCTGCTAGAAGCCAATCCAGAGCTGTCTCTTCCTCTAGCAGTGATGACGGTAATGACTTCGACAGACTCTTCGAGGACGACAGTTCGGAGGACGTCGGCCCCTCCAATCAAGTCCGCTCGAGGCACATGTGAGAGAGAGAGCTTCCCCTTTCTCCAGTTTTGTTTATCATATGATACATTTATTTTGATGGGCCTGCGTGCCCCAATTTGACATACTTGTTATACACTTACTTGATCCACGGGCCTGTGTGCCCCAGTTTACTGTTTTATACGGAATGGGTGCCCCAGTATTACTTTGCTACTTTTTCAATGCACTTTGGGCCTTCGTGCCATTTATTATTGCATGATTTTCCATTATTTGCTACTCAAACTATCTTGGATGCATAATTCGGATGCCGCAACTAACACAAATCTCTCAGACTTCAAATTGTCCCATACCTGCCATGTTCAAACATAGCGGTCGCCACTTTCCCAAAATGTGTACTTGGTGGTCGCTCGTTTCAACAAGACGGTCGCCACTTTCCCAAAATGCTAACCTGGCGGTCGCTTGGTCAAAGAAATGATGTCACTGTACAATACTTTTTGGAGTCGGCGGGTGCCATCTTCAAGGTGGCAGTCGCCACTTTGGATGTGTTTTTGGCCAAAATTTTGATTTTTTGCCTTTTTCAACCTTATAAATGTAGCCCTGGAGGCCCCATTTACTGTTACTCTGACTCAAATAGCTTCTCCTCTTTCTCTATGAATTGAAGCATTTTCCCATATTGAACGTTTGAACTTCTCCCCATTTGGCTTGAATGCCCTTTTCTCACTAAGGGCCGTGGAGATTAACAGTCCCTTATTATCGGCTGCTACTCAATTGTGGGATCTGTAGTCTCACGTCTTTCGGTTTGGCCTTGAAGAACTCTGCCCTACTGTAAAGGAATTTGCTCCCATGTTGGACCTGACTCTGCGAAATTTTGTTATTGTCCTCACTCCCTTTCTCTCGGCTCGGCAGCAAGTGATGCAACTCTGTGGTCTATCTAAGATGGGGGGCTCCTCGTCTGACCTCGGGTGACTGTCGTGACATCCCCTAGATTATTGATAGGTTTCGCCCTACCGGTGACCTCAGTGACCTTGGTTTTCAGTTACGGCGACGCTATGCACTTTGCTTCTGTCTTCTTGCTCAGTATCTGCTTATTCCTTCTGACGGGCAAGTTAGCTGTGCCTTGGTTGACATTGCTGGTCAGATGTGGATGAGGAAGGACTTTGTGCCCTTTCTTTTGGCCGAGACACTGCTGGGCTTAGACGCTTTTCATCGTGGTGAGACCACCACCTTTGATGGTAGCTCCTTACTTCTTCAGGCAAGTCTAACATCTTTCTCTGTATCAAATCCACTGTCATACTACAAAGCCTTTCTCTTACTGTTCTAACTCTTCCTACAGATCTGGCTGATGGAGAATGTGAACCTTGTACAGAAGCCTCCCACTGATAGACACAATGCCACTGCTTTACTTTACCGCCCTCATTATCAGATATGTGACATCGAGGCAGCTTGGCGACAGTATCTTTTCTGTCTGACCGACCGAGACATTACCTGGCAGTGCCCTTGCTGGCGGATCCCTGTCATGACTTTGATTACTATGGATCATCCTGGTGTGCTACTTGTTGGCCTATGTTAGACTACCTTTTATTACCCCCATCGGATTATGCGACAGTTCGGTCGCAGTCAGATCATCTTTTCCAGCATTCACGACCGTTTGTTCTCATCTGTTTCGTGGGCCCCATTTCTGGCATCATACCAGGATGCTTGGCCATCTCGCTCACGGACAGAGATGTAGGAATTGCAGTGTCCCGAGCTTTTTGCTGAATACAAGGCATGGCTAATACAAGATAAGGAGAAGAGGGGTAAAGAAGAGGAGAAACA
Organism: Heliamphora pulchella; assembly: GCA_032270985.1. Lineage (NCBI taxonomy): Eukaryota > Viridiplantae > Streptophyta > Magnoliopsida > Ericales > Sarraceniaceae > Heliamphora > Heliamphora pulchella. The sequence continues at coordinate 11,349 of JAULJZ010034924.1, forward strand.
GGCAGCTAAAAGGAGAAAGACTTGAGAACATCTGCTTTGTTTTGAAAAATTTCACAGCTTTCCTTTTTATTTTGTAGAGTTTGGGACTTGTGTGCCCTTCCTTTATTTAAGAACTTTGTAATCTTGCTTAAAGTAATAAAAAAAACTCCCACTTCATGTTTAAGATGGTTCAAATTTATTCAAAACTTGAAAGTCTTTATTATCAAAATTCAAAAATTAATTTGCATTGGTCTTACTCAGATTCAAAGATGGTTAAAAACAAAGAATGTGGCCGGACTTCTTTTAAAAGAAGCTGCCTACGTATCCCAAAAAGATAGAATCAGGCCATAACATAGTTCGGGCTCGATTTTCACTCGGGTATTGACGCTCTCCTTTTGTAATGCCCTAACTTTTGCCAAGGTCGCCCTTTTGAGTTTTTGGCCTTGCGGGTTGCTCTAACTTTTTCCTGAGTTGCCTTTTCAGTTTTCAATTCAGCAAGCTTTTATTTTCTCCTTATTTTTACCTCAAGGATAGTACTTTTGGAGTTGATCAAGGTTAACTGGAGTGGAGAACACATTGCCATCTAAATCCATAATAATGACAGCACCGCCGGTTATGATGGTTTTGATTGGAAACGGTCCAGACCAGTTTAGCTTGAACTTACCCCTTGGGTCAAAGATAGGAGCTCTGATTTTTCTAAGAACTAAATCCCCTTCTCTGAGATCTCGAGTCTTGACCTTTTTGTTGAATGCTCGAGCTATCCTCCTTTGGTAACCTTGCACGTGGAATAGAGCTTGTAGCCTTCTTTCATCAAACAAGAGCAATTCTTCCATCTGGTTCCTCTGCCATTCTGCTTCTGAGATATTAGCCTTGGCCACTACTCTTAGTGACAGAATTTTCACTTCATTGGGGAGTACGACTTCCATCCCATACATTAAAGAGTATGGCGTTGTTCCTGTTGAAGTTCCGATTGATGTTCAGTATCCCCATAATGCAAATGGTAGATGTTCCGGCTAATCTTTGTGTGAGTTGATTATTTTTTGTATAATTTTCTAGATATTCTTGTTCGCTCCCTCGACTGCCCCATTGGTATGTGGCCGATATGGCGATGACTTGTGAGCCACTATCCAGTATTCCTCGAAAAGATCCAAAACCTCTCCTTGGAAATGTGAGCCATTATCTGAGATGATTTCATGTGGGACCCCGTATCGAAAAATAATGTTTTTCTTGATAAACCTAGCAACATGGGAGGCCTTCAATACTAAGTAGAAGGCCGCTTCTACCCACTTGGTGAAATAATCAATGGCCACCAGGATAAACTCATGTCCATTTGATGCCTTCGGTGTTATTCTGCCAATCACATCGATGCCCATACTGAGAACGGCCATGGTGACGTTAGGTTATAAGCTGGGATGGGGTAACATGCATAAGATTTGCATAAATCTAACACTTATGACACCTCTGCACAAACTGGATACAATCCGTCTCCATCGTCATCCAAAAGTACCCTTGTCGTAGGATCTTCTTGGCTAACATATTTCTGCTCATGTGTGGTCCACAGACTCCTGCATGTATCTCTTTCATCTACTCTTGGCCCTCTTCAGTGTTTACACACAGCTTATTTACCCCAAAATGTCCTCGTTTGTACAATCTACCTCCTCAAATGACAAACTGTGCAGATAGTCTTCGTATTGCCCTTTTGTCCTTTTTGCTTGAAAACTTGGGATATTCTCCTTTCTCTACGAAGTTATGAATGTCAAAGTAACATGGAAGGACGTCAGTGCTTTCTTTAATGGCGGCTGTTATCTCATATGCCGGCTTCTTCTTCTGCTCAATTATCAAGGGCCTCATTTGGACTTCGGGCAGTATGTTAATCATGGATGCTAGGGTGGTCAGTGCATCGGTGAACTTATTTTGCAGTCTTGGTACATGGGTGAAGATCACCAATTCAAAACACGGTATCAGCTTCTCTAGCTCCTGATGGTAGAGAATCAATGTCATGTCCCTGACCTTCCATTCTCCTCTAGCTTGTAAAACCACTAGTGCTGAGTTTCCGATGACTTCCAGCTTCCTTGCCCCTAGTTCTAAGGCTGCCTCCAATCTAGCTAAACATGCTTCATACTCAGCCTGATTCTTGGTGACTTCAAAATTGAGTTTCAATGATAAGGGGACATGCGATTCGTCGGGAGTGACAAGGAGGACTCCTATTCCATAGCCATATTGATTGGATGCACCATCAAAATATAGGGTCCATTTGTCAACCCCAACTTTCATTAGTTGTTCGTCGGGGAACTAGAATTCTGTGTCTTTGCCTCCTTCAATTGGTTGGTCGGCTAGGAATTCGGCCACTGCTCTGTCCTTGACTGACTTTCGAGTGACATACTGAAGATCAAATTCAGATAACAGAAGCAACCATCGACCTAACCTTCCTATCAATGCTTGCTTTTCAAATAAGTATTTTAATGGATCCATTCGGGAGATGATATTTACTGTGAAAGACAACATGTAGTGTCTCAATTTTCGGGAGGCCCAAACCAAGGCCCAGCATGTCTTCTCTAGTGGCGTGTACTGTATTTTTGACCCAGTCATCTTCTTGCTTAAGTAGTAGACAGCCTTTTCAACTCCAGTTTCACCTCCTTGTGCCAGCATACATCCCATAGCTGAGTCAGTCACTGACAAGTAAAGGATCAGTGGCCTATCAGGTTCGGGAGGAGCTAGAACAGGTGAATTTTGTAAGTACTGTCGTACGGCATCAAAGGCATCTTGGCATTTCTGATCCCACTCAAACTTGACTCCCTTCTTCAGCAGGTGGAAGAGCGGCTCACAGGTAGTTATCAGCTTTGCGATGAATCAACTGATAAACTAGATTCTTCCCAGAAAGCCCCTAACATCCTGCTCGGTCTTCGGAGGAGGCATTTCCAAAATTGCCTTGATCTTTAAAGGATCTACCTCGATACCCCGTTGAGTGATCATAAATCCAAGCATCTTCCCAGCAGTAACTCCAAAGGCACACTTTTGTGGGTTGAGTCGCATCTTGTACTTTCAGATACTCTCGAAGAACATTCGCAGTGCTGTGATGTGGCCATCCCGATCCATAGACTTTACTATCGTATCTTCCACGTACACTTCGACCTCCTTATGTATCATGTCATGCAGTAATGTAGTGGCAATCCTTTGATAGGTTGCCCCTATATTCTTTAGATCAAATGGCATTACGCGATAACAATAGGTCTCCCAGGGTGTGGTGAACGTCGTCTTTTCTCTGTCTCTGGGATCCATCAAAATCTGATTGTATCCGACGAAGCCATCCATAAACTACAACAAGGCGTGCCCCACTATACTATCAACCAAGACATCAATGTGTGGCAGTGGAAAATCATTTTTCGGGCTAGCCTTGTTGAGATCCCAAAAATCCACGCAGACTCGGATACGACCATCCTTCTTTAACACCGGTACGATGTTGGCTACCCATTTCGGATACTCAGTTACCATCAGGAATCCAGCGTTGATCTGTTTGGCAACCTCTTCCTTGAT
>JAULJZ010034935.1:0-37442 GCA_032270985.1 Heliamphora pulchella
CCATAGTAAGTATCTTCATGACTCCTTCCAACCTTTCTGTTTCTTTTCATGTACTCTGTTCTGATCCTTGTTTTCTTTTAACAGCCTCTGGTACCAACTGCCGGCATAGTACCACCACGGGCTACTACTCCTTCTCCTGCTCCAGCCTGAGATCGTGGTTCTCGTGCTGCCTCCTCCAGAGCTCGCTCTCGAGGGTCTATCTCCTCTGCTCGGAGTCGCTCCAGGGCTGTGTCTTCTTCTTTCAACAGCGATGGCGATGATGACATTGAGCGGCTTTTTGAGGATGTCAGCTCGGACGAGGTTGGTCCTTCCTCCCCCGGGTCCGCCCCAGGCATCAGTGAGAGAGAGAGAGCTTTCCCCCTCCCCGGTTTCATTTATTTTCTGATACATTTATTTCGATGGGCCTGCGTGCTCCAGTTTGACATATTTACATACATTTCCCTGATTTTACAGTTTATTGGGCCTAGGTGCCCCAGTCTTTACATTTTATCACTTTCTGATATATTATGGGCCTTCGTGCCATTTATTTCCTTATATCCATCTGCTTATATGGTTCTCTTTTACTTTACTGCTAAAACTGTCATGGATGCAGAATTTAGATGCCACAACTAATACAGATCACATAAACTGCAAACTGACCCACACTCGCCATGTTCAAACATGGCGGTCGCCATAACACAACATGGCGGTCGCTACTTTTCAAAAATGTTCACCTAGCGGTTGCCCGTTTCAACATGGCGGTCGCCTGGTCAAAGGAATGATGTCGCTGTACTATGCTTTTTAGAGTTGGCGGTCGCCAGTTCTAAGACGGCGGTCGCCACGTTGAATGTACCCTTTTGCCAAAATTTTGATTTTCTGCCCTTTTCTGCCTTATAAATACAGCCCTGGAGACCTCATTTTCTGTTACTCAGACTTAAATGGCTTCTTCCCTTTCTGCATGGGTCGAGGCATTTTCCCATATCGAGCGTTTGAACTTTACCCCTTTTGGTATCAACTCTTTATTTCCTCTCATGACTGTGAAGACTGATGGACCTTTGTTGGAAGCTACTGCCCGGCTATGGGATCCTCAATCCCGTGTCTTCGATTCGATCTTGAAGAGTTATGCCCCACTGTTGAGGAGTTTGCTGCTATCCTGGACTTGGCTCCGCGGAGTCCTGTCGTTGTTCTTACTTTCTCATTTTTTGCTCGGCAACAGGTGATGCAACTCTACGGTCTGTCTAAGATGGAGGCTTCTTTTCTGACATGGGTGACTGCCTTGACATTTCCTGGATCATTGACAATTCCGTCCTACCGATGACCTTAGCGACCTCATCTTTCAGCTGCAACGTCGTTATGCTCTTTGCTTCTGTCTTCGTGCCCAATATCTTCTCATTCCTTCTGATGGGCGAGTTAGCTGTGCCTTGGTTGACATTGGTAGTCAGATGTGGATGGAAAAGGACTTTGTGCCACTTGTCTTAGCCGAGACACTGCTGGGCCTAGATGCTGTTTATCGCGGTGAAACCACTTCTTTTGCTGGCAGTCCTCTACTTCTTCAGGTGAGGCCAAGACCCCTCTCTTTATCAAAGCTTTTTGCCAGGCCTTTCCCTTCCTGATCTAACTTTTACTATAGATCTGGCTGATGGAGAACGTGAATCCTGTATAGAAGCCACCTACTGATAGACACAGTGCTACAGCTTTCCTCTATCGCCCCTATTATCAGATATGTGACACCGAAGCAACCTGGTGGCAGTACCTTTCTTCTCTGACTGGTCCAGATATTACTTGGCAGTGCCCCTGGTAGCAGATCTCTGCCATGACCTTGGCCACCATGGATCACCCTGGTGTTTTGCTCGTTGATCTGCGTCAAACTACTTTCTATTGTCCCCATAGGATCATGCGGCAGCTTGGTCGCAGTCAGATCATCCCTCACCACATCCGAGGCAGTTTATCGTCATCTGTACTACAGGCCCCATTTCTGGCATTGTATCAGGAGGCCTGGCCATCCCTCTCATTGATGGAGATACAGGAGCTGTAATGTCCTGAGCTTTCTACTGAGTATAAGATATGGCTAACACAAAATAGGGAGAGGAAGGATAAAGAAGAGGGAAAACAGGCAGCAAAAAGGAGAAAGATTTGAGACCTCCTACTTTGTTTTAGAAAATTTCATAGCTTTCATCTTTATTTTGTAGAGTTTGGGACTTGCGTGTCCTTTCTTTTATTTTTTAAAAACTTTGTAACTCCAATTAGAATAATGGAAAAAACTCCTACTTTATGTTTAAGATGGTTCATATTTATCTTAAGTTTTCAAGATTTCAAAGACTAGTTTACATTGGTCTTACTTAGACTCAAAGATGGTTAAAAACAAAGAATGTGGCCGGACTTCTTAAAAGAAGTTGCCTACGTATCCCAAAAAGATGGAATCAGGCCATAATGTAGTTCAGGCTCGGTTTTTACTCGGGTATTGATGCTCTCCTTTTTGTGATGCCCTAACTTTTGCCAATATTGCTCTTTCGGATTTTCAGCTTTGCGGGCTGCTCTAACTTTTTCTTGAGTTGCCTTTTGATTTTTAACTCAGCAAACTTTTATTTTATTTTTATTTTTACCTTAAAGATAGTACTTTTTGAGCTGATCGAGGTTAATTGGAGTGGAGAACACATTGCCGTCTAAATACATGAAAATGACTGCACCGCCGGTCATGATGGTTTTGATGAGAAACGGTCAGGACCAGTTTGGCTTGAATTTGCCTCTCGAGTCAAAGATAGGAGTTCTAATTTCCTTAAGAACCAAATCTCCTTCTATGAGATCCTAGGTCTTGACCTTTTTATTGAATGCTCGAGCTATCCTCCTTTGGTATCCTTACACGTGAAACAGGGCCTGCAGCCTTCTTTCATCAAGCAAGAGCAACTCTTCCATCCGATTCCTTTTCCATTCTGCTTCCGATATGCTGGCTTCAGCCACCACTCTTAGCGAAGGGATTTCCACCTCAATAGGAAGTACAGCTTCCATCCCGTATATTAAAGAGTATGGTGTAGTTCCGATTGAAGTTCTGATCGACGTTCGGTATCCCCAAAGTGCGAATGGTAGATGTTTCGGCCAATCTTTGTGTGAGTTGATTGTCTTTTGCAGAATTTTTTTGATATTCTTGTTTGCTGCCTCAACTGCTTCATTAGTTTGCGGCCGATATGGTGAAGATTTTTGAGCCACTATTCGGTATTCTTTGAAAAGATCTAGGACCTCCCCTTGAAAATGTGAACTATTGTCTGAGATAACCTCATGTGGGACTCCGTATCGACAGATGATGTTCTGCTTGATAAACTTAGCAATATGGGAGGCTTTAAATACTGAGTAGGAGGCTGCTTCCACCCACTTAGTGAAATAATCAATGGCCACTAAAATAAACTCATGTCCATTGGATGCCTTCGGTGTTACTCTGCCAATCACATCAATGCCCCATACTAAGAACGGCAATGGTGACGTCAGGTTGTACAGCTGGGACGGGGAACGCGCATGAGATTTGTGTGAATCTGACGCTTATGGCACCTCCGCATGAACTATATATAGTCTATCTCCATTGTCATCCGAAAGTATCCATGTCGTAGGGTTTTCTTGGCTAACATATTTTCACTCATGTGTGGCCAACAAACTCCTGCGTGTATCTCTTTCATCAACTCTTGGCCTTCTTCAGTGTTTACACAGCTTGTTGACCCCAGAATGTCCTCGTTTATATAGTCTACCACTGCAAATGATAAATTGTGCAGATAGTCGTCATATTGCCCTTTTGTCCTTTTTGCTGGCAAACTTGGGGTATTCTCCTTTCTCCATGAAATTTTGAATATCAACATACCATGGAAGGTTGTCAGTACTTTCTTCAATTGCGGCCGTCATCTCGTATGCCAGCTTTCTTTTCTGTTCAATTACCAAAGGCCTCATTTGGACTCCTGAAGGTATGCCAATCATGAATGCTAGGGTGGCCAGTGCATCGGCGAACTTATTCTGCAGTCTCGGCACATGGGTGAAGATTACTGATTCGAAACACGGTATCAGTTTCTCTAGCTCTTGATGATAGAAAATCAAGGTTAAGTCCCTGACTTTCCATTCTCTTCTTGCTTATGAAACCACCAGTGCTGAATCTTTAATGACCTCCAACTTTCTTGTCCCTAGTTCTAAGGTTGGCTCCAATCCGGCTAAACATACTTCATACTCGGCCTGATTGTTGGTTACTTTAAAATTGAGCTTTAAGGACAAGGGTACGTATGATTCGTCAGGAGTAACAAGAAGGACTCTGATTTCATAACCATATTGATTGCACGCGCCATCAAAATATAGAGTCCACTTGTCATCCCCGACTTTCATCAGCTGTTCGTCAGGAAACTAGAACTCCGTGTCTTCTCCTCCCTCAACTCGTTGATCGGCTAGGAATTCTGCCACTGCTCTGCCCTTGACTGACTTTCGGGTGACGTATTGAAGATCAAACTCTGATAACAACAGCAACCATCAAGACAACCTTCCTGTCAACGCCGGCTTTTCAAATAGATACTTCAACAGGTTCATCCGAGAGATGATATTCACTATGAAAGACAACATGTAGTGCCTTAGTTTTTGGGAAGCCCAAACCAAGGCCCAATATGTCTTCTCCAATGGTGTGTACCGCATTTCTGATCCTGTCATCTTCTTGCTTAAGTAGTAGACGACCTTTTCAATTCCAGTTTCACCTTCTTGTGCCAGCATACATCCTATAGCTGAATCAGTCACTGACAAATAGAGAATCAGTGGCCTGTCAGGCTTGGGAGAAGCTAGAACAGGTGAATTTTGCAAATACTGTCGTACGGCATCAAATGCGTCTTGGAATTTTTGATCCCATTCGAACTTGACTCCTTTCTTCAACAGACTGAAGAGCGGATCACAGGTAGTTATCAGTTTTGCAATGAATCGACTAATAAACTGTATTTTACCCAGAAAGCCCCTAACTTCTCGTTCGGTTCTTGGTGGAGACATTTCTAAGACTACCTTGATCTTTGAAGGATCTACTTCGATACCCCGTTGAGTGATCATAAATTCAAGCATTTTTTCGGCAGTAACCCCGAAGGTGCATTTCTGTGGGTTGAGTCGCATCTTGTACTTTCGAATCCTCTCGAAGAACTTTTACAGTGCTACAATGTGGCCATCCCGATCCTTAGACTTGACTATCATGTCGTCCACGTACACTTCGACCTCCTTACGTATCATGTCATGCAATAAGGTAGTGGCAGCCCTTTGATAGGTTACCCTTGTATTCTTCAAACTAAACGGCATTACACGATAACAATAGCTGCCCCATGGTGTAGTGAAGGTCATCTTTTCTCTGTCCTCAGGATCCATCAGAATCTGGTTGTATCTGGAAAAGCCATCCATGAATGACAATAGGGCATGCCCTGCTGTACTGTCTACCAAGACGTCAATGTGTGGAAGTAAAAAATTATCTTTTGGGCTAGCTTTGTTGAGATCTCGAAAATCTACACAGACTCGAATACGGCCGTCCTTCTTTAAAACTGGCATGATGTTGGCTACTTATTTCGGATACTCAATTACCATCAAGAATCCAACATTGATCTGTTTGGCAACTTCTTCTTTGATCTTCAGAGCCCATTCTGGCCAAATCCATCTTAATTTTTGTTTGACCGATTTAGCATCGGGGTATAGAGGAATATGGTATTGGACAATGTCAGGATCAATTCCAGGCATATTCTAGTAAGACCATGCAAACACATATTTAAATTCTTTTAATAAAATTATTAATTGTTCTTGGTCAACTAAGGATAAAGAAGAAACAATTTGCACATTTTGTGGGTTAATTTCATTACTCAAATTTATTGATAAAATTTCTTCAATTACTGGTTGGGCACGCATTTTTCTTCTCTTTTTATTAAAAGTTTTATTTCTTTGGGAATATCTCCGTCGAATTCAAAATTGTCAAAAAGTATATGAAATAAATCAAACAAAGCCATGTAACCAGAAATCTTGTTCATTTCATTGAAAGAAGAAGGAATTACAAACTCAAAAGCATTGACAAGGGGAGGTGAACAAACAGACGTGCCCTCAATCACAGACTCAGACTCAGACTTGGACCCAGAACAGACAATATGTACATCAGATGACTCGATGGTCCAATTCTTTACTTCTTTTGCGGTTGCATCAACAATGAGCTTGGTGTAATCGGCTGGTGCGCTGAAGCCCATTATGAAGCAGTCTGAGTCGGTTACTTGCAACTGTGCCATCTTTTCATTGAACAACATTCCCATGTCAGTACCATCAAGCTTGTCGGCCCAATCTTCCTCTTGGATCTTCTTTTCTTCCTTTTCTCCTTCCACTATTTCTTCCTCTTCCGTGTCAGACAACTGATGGCTGAAAACGATCTCCAACCCTGACAACTTTTGATTGGTCTCTTTGTCGATCCATGGCTCGGGGAAGCCGCAGTACGAAAAATCTTCCCCTTCGTTGACGAAGTACTCATTAAGCATGCCGGTATAATTGACCTTCCGTCCCTTCTTAGGCCCTTCCAAATCTTCTTCCGTTGGCTTATACCCAAGACCAAAATGGTGTGAAGTCGGCAACACCTGAAGGGGTTCCGGGATTCCCTGCTGCTTACGTCCCAATCCCATACTAGGGAAAAAGGACATTTTTCTCATCATTGTTATTGCCCGCGGGTTGACATAACTTTCTTCTTCATTCATCAGCATCTGAACAGCCTGTGCTTCATCAAATCAAAAATCACTGAGCAACAGATCATCTCCACCATGCTGAACATCCAACAGAGTTGTACCATCTCCTCCTCTTGGGGGATGAATGTTGTCCTCTCCGTGAATAGTTAGAACTGTCCCATTTCTTATTAGTTTCAGTTTCTGATGGAGAGTAGATGGTACGACCTGAACATTTGGGTCATGCAACCAAGGTTTACCCAATAAAAAGTTGAAAGACGCCGGTACATCTAGTACATGGAACTCAACTGACGTTTCTAAGGGCCCTACTGATATCGCAAATGACACCAGTCCCAGTACATCCCTCCTTATGTTGTCATAAGCCCGGACTCCTTGATTGCTCGGTGTGAATTGCTCCGTCTTTAGCCCTAAACAGAGTGCTGTTATGAGCGAACATACATTTAATACAGATCCGTTATCGATAAGAGCCATAGGGACCCATTTGTCCAAGCACTTAACGGTGATGTACAGTGGTTTGTTGTGATTTTTCCCCTCTGCTGGCAAGTCTTTATCAGAGAAAGAAATGACTTTTGATTCAACGGCTAGCAGAATCAGTCTAATCAATTGCTCCGGGGTGGCCTCTACTAGAACGCTGGCTTTATTCAAAACCTATAGTACAACTTACCTGTGTTTGTGCGAGGCCATTAGTAGCCCCCAAATGCTGATGTTAGCTTGTGTCTTCTTTAACTGTTTCAACATTGCATCATCTTCTTCTTGTTGTTCTTTCTCCTTTCCTTTCTCACTTGGTTGCCCCTTTTCTAACTAGGCGGGCTTGAAATGTCGCCCACTTCTGGTCAGATGTTTTATCTCTTCCTCAGGGTCCCATAATCTTGTTATTTCATCACTGGTCTGTTGTACATCGTTCACATGCAGAGGGCTTTTAAACGCCCACAAATTGCCTAAATCACCGATTGCCATTCTTCCTTTTCTCTCCTCATCGTCTTCTATAGCCCATGTATTGTCGACTTCCTCCCAGATGTCTTTCTTGATAAAATTTACTTGCTGTTCCTGAGTAGTCCAGAAATCAGTCTACTCTACTCCATCTGATTTCAACACGATTCTTACCAACTAGTAGGACTGCATTTCATCCACATATACTTCTTCCTCAAAAAGTTGGAGAAGGATAATGCCGTCAAGCACGTGACCGAACGCATATGGTCGGGCTGGGTAATCCAAAGGCCAATCATCTTCTTCGTTGCGCTCCTCCTCTTGAATCGCTACCTGATATGCTTCCCAGTTATTATTATTCCACTCCTCTATGACATCCCAGCCATTCCCGATCATAATCAATGAACAAACTACCTAATCTTCAATAACTGAAACACGAGGAAGTGGTAGGTATGCTGGATAGATATATCGGCTCGGGTCCTTTGATTCCTCTAGAGACATGTAATTTACCCCAGTTTTCCTGGCATGATTCGGCAATGGGTTAGTCGTGACATTTGGCTTTGGGGTGGCAGATGGTGGTGGGATCACCTTGTTGTCAATGAAATTTTCGATCTCATGTCGGAGCGTCATACATTTATCAGTTAGGTGCCCATGACTTTGGTGAGATGCGCAGTATTAGGAAGCATTAAAGCTCGGCAGTAGGGGATTAGGAACATGCATGGGGTCTAATGGCTTGATAAGCCCCTTTTCGACAAGTCGACTCAGGGCGGTAGATAATGAAATATTGACGGGAGTGAACACCCTCCTTGGCCTTTGCTGCTGTTGACTGTTATCTGATTGTTGAGCGTTGTTGGATTGCTGGGCGAAAGAGAATGGGTTCAGCAAGTTTACCTCATTTGAACGAGACACAAGGTTGGTGGCAGCAGATTGGTTTTGGTTATTTATGGGAAAGGTCCTCCTGGATTTCTGGCTCGGCTCAGCTTTTTCAATTTTCCCAGACTGGATTGCATCTTCTATCTGAAGCCCGGCATTAAACGATTGCTCGAATGTGGAGAGCGACTGTGTGATTAGATAACCCTTCAACGGGGACTGCAGGTTCTTCACCATTATCCTCACTTGCTCTTTCTTAGAAGGCCGGTTCGTCATCTTGGCAGCTTTACCCCTCTATCGGGTCAAGAAATCAACAAAAGACTCCTAGTTCTCCTGTCGAGTCGTTTCAAGCTCTCGGGTAATTACGTTCAGTTGGACATTGTAACTATACTGACTGATGAAAGTCGTATCTATATCCTCTCAAGTTCTGGTCTTTGCTACGTTGAGGGAGAGGAACCATTTCTGGGCTGCCCCAAAAAGAGATCGATGAAAGAACTGAGCTTTCAACTGATCATCAATTCTCATTGGCGAGAGGGTGCCAACATACATTCGAAGATGAATTCTGGGGTCTCCGGTTCCGTCGAACTTCAATATATCTGGAATTTTGATATTTTTTTGATAGTTTAGCATCTGGGAACAAATATAGTCCTCCCACATCTAACATGTATTCTTCGATCCCTTTAGCCTTTCTAAGGACCTTCTCCATCCTGTCGATCTTCTCAATCAGTGTAGTTTCTCTGAACTGAGTAGTGTTTTCTTCCTCAACTACCACCTAACGAGGAACCCGTGGTGGTGGTGAAACAACTTGTGGTCCATCGGGGACCAGATTGTCATCCCAAAAGTCTTTCCCGTTCCCGTTTGGATCATCGTGCTATTGATTCGGAACAAACGGGCCTAAATTGCCCAAATCTGTGCCTGGCACTGATTCTGAGCTTGAGTTTGCTGCTCCATGGCTCTTTGTATTTCGGTAATAGCCCTCATCAGGGCTGTCAAGTTCATCTCATTTTCTGCCATTTCAGCTGACTATTTAGACACCCTACAGAGTCTACCTATCACTAATCTTTTCTAGACACATGTTGACTGTACTCTTCCCGGCCTAATAGTAAATCCACAGAAAATCTTAAATCCCAAAAGCAGAATAACCAGTATCAAACACTTTCTGGACAAGCATTCTGACGACAGATAGCACAAATCCCAGATACCCAAAATAGCAAATTATAAGCAAATGACCACGGAAGCTATAACAATGCCCCTGCCAGGCTCATATTAGTAGCATAACAACATGATGACTCAAAAACCAACATAATGGCTGAAAAGGGGATCAACTAAATTCTAAAGGAAAGGTTTGTCTAAAATGGACAGCACAAAACTATGCTGACTGGACTGGTTCGACCTAAAAATTCAAAGAAAAAACAGGCAACATAACGGTAAGGACACCAAGCTAGGCTGACTGGACTGGTTCGACCTAAAAAATTTAAAGAAAAATAGGCAACATAACGGTAAAGAATTAACTCTCATAGGTATGACAAGAGTTTGAAAGAAACGAGCTTATGTCAAGGGGGAGAAAACCAACGACCCGAGAAGAACCTGGAGGACAGAGAAACTACCCTAGAGGCTTTAAAATGAAACACGGGTGGGACCCTGAGAAGAAAACTACGGTGTAGGAACTAAACATGGTGAAAGATAAAGTCCGGGTAAGAACTCGAAGGAAAAGCTAACCTAATCAAAGGATAACGGAAAACCCGGGCCAAACCTGAAAAAGGAACTAACTTAAGCCTAAACAAAATAATCCTAACAATACGCAAACAAAACATACAATAAAAAAAAACATATAATCATACCAGGGTTAGTAGCACCTAATGGGGGGTTCTAAGTTCATTATACGCAAAAGGCCAGTTTTGGTCAATTGATCAAGATACCTTCTGAATAGAGCCCGGTATATACCTCCCATGCAGAACATGATCAAATAGTACGCCCGAACTCTTTTACTGCACCTATGATAACGTACAGTCGGTAAAAGTTGCCCGTCTTCCCCACAATCTACGAAACGGATGTACGTTCAGGACATCATGTCGACCAAGTAAGGGGTTTGAAGAACAATGCATATGCATGCGAAAATATAAATGAGAAATTTTTTATTAAGAACCAATGATGTTTTTAATTCTAGCCCTCTTATTTGGTTTTAGAAACTAGTCCTCAGCAGAGTCGCCAGAAAATACTGTGGCGTTAGAATTTAGGAGTTTTGAAAAATGTCTCAAAAATAGAAAATTTCAAAGATATTTTGAAAATATTTTAACACATTCAAAATCAAATTTTGAAAACTCCTTTTTGTCCAAAATGGAGTCGCCACTTAGTTTTTGAGAAATACTAAGAAAAATAAAAATGGCTACTGATCTTTAAAACATTTAACCAGATAAAGAGGGTTTGGGGCTATGGTACTAATCGGGGAAGGTGTTAGGCATCCCATTCGTCAAATCATAAGGTTGGCCTCTACTAATCATCATTACTTCTTTAATAGAATTTCTCAAATGCATACAAGTTAAGAAAATGAAGGCAAAGAGGGAACATCCAAAATTAAATATAAAAAATACATAACATATGTACATAGCACTCAAAATCAAAACAAATACGGGAATAAATTTCTAAATCCTATAGCATGCAATTTCTAACTAAAGGATATATGGAGTACACCCGCATGCAATATTATTAAAATAATTTAAACTAGTATGATTCAAATACAAGAACAAAAATATGCTAGAAATTATTAAAATTACCTAAATATTAATTGTTAATAAGAAATAAACTAAACTATCCTAAATATGATTTCAAAGTAATAAAAAACATGCATATTAAAACATACATTTAGAGAAACATTAACATGGTGAATATTTAATACTAAATGTAAAATAAAAGATGCATAAAAAATTTATATACAAAAAAAAAGAGTTCACTAGCAAAGAAAATAAAGTGGGACACCAATATTGAAGGATAGAAAAAGAAATAGGACATTAGAAATGAGAATAAAGCTACATTACAACAAAAAAAAAAGAGAAAAAAATGGTACATTGAAAGGAAAAGTCTACATTACAAAAAAAAATAAAGAAAAGAAAAATGAATGAAATAATACAGGGAAATTAAACTATATTAAAAGAGAGAAAAAGAAAAAGAAAATAAAATATACTAGTAAATGAAATTGAACTAAGACTAAAATGATAAAAGAAATTAATTACAACTATATGATTGTCAAATATGAATATAATATTAGCAATTATATTCATATGTATGTAAGTAAATTATTATAACAATTAACAATATCAATTAATTGTAATTATCAAACCATATTAGCACTATTTAATGAATTAAAAAAAAAAATAACAAATGTGTTAAGTGTGAATGTGAGAAAATTAACAACTAAAAAAGTAAAAAGAGTAACCAAATTACATGAAGCAAAACAAGATTAACTAGATAAATGAAAGGAATACACAAATTAAGATTGAATTTAACCCGATCACTCCAAAAGAGAGAAAATGGAGTTAGAAGGATAGGGGATCCAAACAAGCTACCTAGATTGCCGGAAAATCCTCAAGTCGGGGAATGTGTCTCGGTGGTCTAATTCTCGGTTGGTGATCCAAGCAAGGCTTGCAATGTAGGCGTCAAAAGGGCTTGGACCTCGGTATTTCGGTAGGGCTTCGGCGTCAGGACTCGGAATTGCTCGGCACCTCGGTAGAGCTTCACTCTCAAAACTTCACACTCCAATTCTGTCCTAAAAAATGTACCAGAGGTGCGGTATTTATAGAGTTCTTCAGCCAATGAGATGTTGCCACGTTTTTGGGACACATCAAGCCATTTGGTGTTGGCAGTCGCCACGATGCAAGTTGGCGGTCGTCATGTTTTTGAAAGGTTCCACAAAGTTCTATGGCGGTCGCTATGATGCAAGCTAGCGGTCGCCATAATAAAAGGTGGCGGTCGCCATATTTGGCTAGGATTTCCAAGAAATTCTATTGGCGGTCGCCACAATGAACATAGCGGTCGCCTTACTTGGGCAGCAAGTTTCGATTGTTTGAAAAAATTTCATTAGTTTGAAGGTTCTGAGTTCAAATACCGAGCTTAGATCACTTCCCGAGTATCGTACTGAGGCACCATTCCACCTGTTTTCATCATCGAATTCACCTAAGATTGGGCGGGGTCAAATTGGGGTGTCTACAGCAGGCAATCCACGATATGACGAAGTATATAAAGGATGATCCCGATAACTACGGTAAGACTTGCGTAAAGCAATAGGAGGATCACTTACCTGATCAGAGGCCGAATCCAGCAAAAAGGAGACTGACACAGGTAGAAGAGAGGTGGTGGGGCCTGGAGAAGATGATTCTGAGGATGAGGAGATCACAGGTGCCTCTGGGACAATAGGAGAAGACTCATCAAAAATATCAACTTGAGTCTGGGGACCTGGAATCGGTGCCACTGGTAAATCAGGAGCTGAATGATACAGCAGAATCTGTTCTGAATCATCATTATTAGTGGAGAGAGGTGGAGTTGCTGATGCAAAGAACAAAGCAGACTCAACAAACACCACATCTCGAGATTCTTAAAATCTCGCAATTTCGGACTACAGCACCGATATCCTTTGTGTCTTAGGATATCCCATGAAAGCACACTTTAAGGCACGAGCATCTAATTTTGTCACAATCGGCCTCGTATCATGAATATAGCACACACACCCATAGATCTTTAGTGGTAATGATAAAGGAATCTGCTGAGAAAGTAAAACTGACAAGAGTATAGCACCATGGAGGATAGATGACGGTAATCGATTAATAAGATAGCAGGCTGTCAATACAGCTTCATTGCAGAATACTTTGGGAACCTTCATCTTGAACATTAGGGCACGAGCAGTTTCCAATAGATGCATATTCTTTCACTCAGCCACTCCATTCTGTTGTAGGGTGTCGGGGCATGATATTTGGTGAATGATCCCATGGGTACTCATGTATGTACCCAACACTCCACCAATATATTCACCCCCATTATCACTACGAAGAATCTTAATAGTCTGTCCAAATTGAGTTTGAACCTCTTGACAAAAAATAGTAAACACAGTCGGTAATTCAGAACGTTTCTTCATAAGATAAAGATAAGTAATTCGAGAATAGTCATCAACAAACGTGACAAAGTACCAAAAGCCAAATAAAGATGTAACAGGACATGGACCCCAGACATCTGAATGAACTAAAGAAAAAGGACTATTGGTCCTATTATTAGTTCGTAACCCATATGGTACATGCAGGTGCTTAGCAAAACGACATAACTCATAGTCTAACTATGTAACATGACTGAAACTGGGGTATAATTTCTTCAGACTCGGCAAGGAAGGATGGCCCAACCGACAATGTATATCCAAAAACTGAGATGAATGTCCGGAGCAAGCAACGTATGAGGTCTCATCCATCACATATAGGCCACCCACCACCCGTCCTCTACTGATAGTACTCCTCAAAACTGGATCCTGAAAAATACAATGATCAGGAAAGAATGTTATTGAGCACTTCAAATCTTTTGTAATGCGACTTACCGATAGCAGATTAAATGGATTAGCAGGAGTATGTAAAACATCAGAGAGGATAAGAGATGGAGATAAAGCAGCTATTCCCTGTCCTTTCACCTCTAAGGTTCCTCCATTGGCAACAAGAACTCCACTATGTTCCGGGGTCAATTGATAAGTGAAAAAAGTACATGTGGAGTGAGTCATATGTGCAGATGCACCTGAATCTATCACCCATGGCCTGGGAATAGCCATACACGCAGATGGGTTACCTACAACTGTGGCTGAAGGAGTATCGGTTGTATTCCCAATCTGCATCTGGATAAACTGATCATACTCTTCTTGAGTCATATCTATAGTCCTCCTCTTAGAAGAAGAAGAGGAAAGAACATCATAATCAACCACTGCATTGGCCACAGAAGAGGTAGGACGCCCATGTAGCTTCCAACACGAGCTTTGTAAGTGTCCCAACTCTCCACAATAATAGTAGGACCTGGTGTCATGTCCACCTCGGCCTCTGCCTCGTCCTCCATCACGGCCTCTATCTCGTCCTCCATCACCATGGCCGCCATCACGACCTCTACCGTGAAAACCACCTCGACCTCTACCCCAAAATGCACCTAGGGCTGTGTGATCACCCTGATCAGCTGTAGTAATACGAGGCATATCTGTATTAATTGCTCTGTTCATTCTCCTGAAAACCTCAGATAAAGAGAAAATATCTGAGCCAGCCAAAATCTGTGAACGTGCTGAATCAAGTTGCTGGTTCACCCCAGCTAAGAAACGTACAACCAAGAACTGCATTATTTGCTTGCTGAAAATCTCGTACCGATTGGTGAAGGGGACCAAACGATCATAATCATCTGCTAATACTTTGAACTCCGTGAAATAGTCTGAGAAAGACCGTTCTCTCTGTTGTATCCTGAAGATACTCCGCATCACACCATATAACCAGGACAGGTTATTAGTCAAGGCAAATGTCTCCTTGAGTATGGCTCATACCTCTCGAACAGTCGTGGCATTAGCCACCAGAATCTCAACGGAGAACTCCATTGAATTCAACATTTTACTCAGTAATCGGGCGTCATCTCGCTTCCACCGCTTATACTCATCAAATCCTTTCTCCAGAGGGTCTTCAAACAAATGGTCTTCTTTTTTCATACCTTCAACTGTAAGTAATACTTTTTCTTCCATAATACATATGTTTGCGGTCCAGTCAACTTCGAATTCACTAATCGTGTGGATGACGAAAACACATCCGTGATTCCTCTTTGTCTATTAGGACTCACTGGAGAATCCTAAACTCTTGTGAAACTTTCCTTCGACATCACACTAACTCAATGGTAAACCTCAAGGAATCACGAGGAAACAAACCAACAAGCAAAATGACACACTCACACCTTCAATCATTCATATATGAACCGCTAATCACACCGTCAACTCATCTCCATACAATAAGAAATACTACAGTAACCCTTAGACCCTCAAACCAACAGTCGGTAAAAGACCCTCAAACTGCGGATCACACAGTCGCTAGAATAGTTGCCGGTCGTTTAAAAGTCGTCGGTCGTCGAAAAAGTTGCCGATCACCGAAAAAGTTGCCAGAAAAGAAAAATTCACCGAAAAAGCGACAGAAGGTGCTCTCGGTGCTGAGCAAGGACAATCGATGCTGGAAAGTGAGCGAACAGAGTCCGTCAGTGCTAGAAATAGGTAGAACATGGGTCATTGGCGCCGAAAAGAGAGAGCAGAGGTCGTCGACGTTGGAAAGAGGGAGAAACAGGGTCGCGGTGTTGGAGGGAGGCTGTCGAGGGCTGTGAATGGGTCGTCGGTGGTCAATGAGGAGCGAAAGTGGTCGGTGGTGGTGTTTCGTTGGTTGTCGGTGGCTAGGGAAGGGTCGTCGGCCTGGTTTGGTGGTTGACGTTGGTCGTCGGTGGCTAGGTAAGGGTCGTCGGCCTGGTTTGGTGGTCGACGAGTACTGTGGCTAGGGTTTCGACGAGTACAGAGGCTGTCAGCACTGATTTAGGGTACTGACTTAGGGCTTTGTGGCAAGGTGGTTGTGGCTGGTGCTGGTCGCGAGGGGCTAGCTGGTGCTGAGGGTGGTTGCGGTGGTTTAGGGTGGTCGCAATCGGCATTGTTGAGGCTGTCGGCACTGTTGGTTGGTGGCTGGAAGCTGTTGGCACTGTTGGAGGCTAGGGTTAGGGTTAGAATTTCATGGAGGATAGGGTTTCATGGTGGCTTTGATACTATATTATTAGACAAATAATAATGAGAAGCTGTACCTTAATGGGTAGGCGAGCTCTTATTTATAATAAGCTTAGAGAACACTATTACAATCATACACTCACACACGTCGGATAATAATAACATAATAATATAATAATAATAAGCTACTAACAAAATCTTCCAAAGAAAGCTTCCCACAAATGTGGGGAGTTTTGTGTGTGGAGGGGGAGACCTCCCTTTTGTCTCAGGTCTCCTACTCTCTCACTTCTGTGTTTCACAAAGCCATATAAGGTAAAGATCATTTACACATCAAGTGATTCATCAACAACCAAATAGATTTTTGTTTCGACAAGTTTGGAATTTCGAGATTGCTATTCATCTCCACTATTTTCTTCAGGAAGTTAGGAATCTAGAATATCTTTGAATATATGTAATTTTCATTTGATGAATATTTTATTTTCTTAAGAAAATACCGAGAAATTGGTTTTTGAGCAAGAACCCTAGTTTTAGAACAGTCATGATATGTGTTTGAGTGAGTGAAAAATATGTTTTAGAAATTGGTAGTGACATGATCCTGGTTTACTTGTACAATTTCTAAAATTTTCATGAAATTGCGGTTTTGTGCATACTAAACAATTGAATATTACAGATTGTGCATATTATGTTTCCCAAGAAATGCCTAGATGACAATTTTGACGACAAATGATAATTAATTTGGTGTTAGCCAGTTGTTTTTTTTAATTAAATTGGTTATAGAGGTATTTTCATAAAAATTAAAAATTCTTAAGCATCGATTATTCACTTGTGAAATTGGTGGTAAATTGAAATTAGATTGGTATAAGTTATTGTTGCGGTGTGAAATTGTGAATAGAAAGACTTGATTAAAAGTCATTCTTTATGTAATGAATTTGGTATCTGATTTATTTATTAATAAATTTAGTTATTTTTTGTTTTAATGAGAATTTATGTTAGTAATGTATGCGCTGCATTATTAATATTATTATATATTTACATTTTTTATTCCGCACAGTATATAATTTGGCATATAGTGTTTGACTTATACACGAAAAATCAAATCATTTGTTTTTGTAAAATTTAAGCTTTTTATTTACAGTCTAAATGAAATTAGACACGCCATTAATATAATATAGCACAGTGTTGCAGCAGGTCTGTCTTTATGATAAAAAATAATATAGTTTTAATTCACCATATTAGTGTACTTTGTACGTATTGAACAAGATTTCGCGAGAGTAAATTTTGGATTAACTATATAAGAAATTAATAGCTAGCTCATGGTTATTGTATTTATTAGTGTTTGTTATTTAAGTTCATAAATGAACGAGATTTTTTTACTGATCAATAAACTCGATGAATTTAATAACAATATCTATTGATGAAATCTACATCCCTCAAAAAGAGATTAATAATCAAGTTAGAGAGAAATCAAAGTTATAACCCATGTTCTGTCTCACTAGTATTTAGATCTAATCTCAATTTCTTTTTGCATGATTTGTATGTGCTATCACTGAATCCTGGTCTCGTTTCCAACATGACAAGCATTTTGGCAAAAGATTAGAAACTTGAACATGATTGGGTGCATACCTATTGTAAATTAAGCCATATGAAAACTTGGAGTTAAAAATAGAAGAGTTGGGTATTGGGATAAATGTAACTCTTGGGATTGTGATATAATTATGTATGCATGAATGCAATGATTACTTGTCATGCATATTTTCTTAATTATTTTTGTTCCTAATGAGTTTCGGCTCACGACAAATAATATTTCAAGTGTTGATGTGCAGTCACGAGCTTGAGGAAATGAGAAGTTTGTTCAGAATAGTAGATTTTTCATTTGAACAAACTGCACAAAACCCAAAGAAAAATGTGGAGAGAATCTCTACGTGCAAGCAATCAATGTTGGCTATATTTGTTTCGAAGGATCAGGAAAAAGAGATTAGACTAAGAAACAAGGATGGCCTACTAAAAACCTGTTGGGATTTGAACACTTATCCCTAGACGCGAGCGAAAGCAAAAATCATACACATACTAAAGAAAAAATCACACAAGGATTTACGTGGTTCGACACAACTTGCCTATGTTCACAGTGTGAGATAATCCATTATAACCATAGAATGTACAATTTCGAGATAAAAAATATCTCAAAACTCAATACCCACAACCCAAGCCCTGAAACAAATCCCGTTTCCCCCGTTCAAGGATTACTCCCATGTCCCTCGATATTTTTTCATCTCTTCCTACATCTCTACTCCTTTTGATTCAACTCTCTACAAGATAACTAGAGTTATAAGGTCTTATTCATAGAAAACTCTAAAATCCTAACCCTATATAATTGCAAAGCCCTACATATACATATTATACTTTTTGTGAATTCATGACTCCAGCCTAATCTAAATACATGTAAATGAAATACTAATTATATAGGTTTGCAGAATACAAGACCTACACCTAACAATCTACATCTTGACTTGAATTCTACAAACCACCCTAAATATAGCTGGTGCCGATATCGATTCTGTCATTGTCGTCAATCCATCACACTCAAACTAGCATAGCCCGCATCTCTACACTGAAATACCCGACACCTATTTCCCGAGGTGTATTATTCATCAATCATCTATCGAATAAAGAAATCGCCGTCTAAATTGGCTCTACCTGCAATTAAAATTCTAGCTGCATCTATTATTGATTGGTTGGGTTCTTTTTATTAAAAAAAATTTAGCTTTTAAGTTATATCGTTGGATTTTTTAAAAAGTCAACTAATTTTTTTTACTTATTATTTCTAAGAAATAAAGATATACACATCTCAAATACATTGATTTTTTTCTTTGAATAAAATAGCTGTAATATCCTTAATTATAAAGTTAACTCTACTCTGAATAAAAAATCTAGTTAATATTCCAAATATTATAACTTAAAAGTAAAAAATAAAGACATATTATATATTTTAATAGAAAGCGAAAAAAGGAAAAAATTAACATAAAAAATTATCTCAAACACTCTAACTTTCTTTTTCTCTCTTTTTAATAATTCTAAATTTCTTAAAAATTAATTTTTTTAAAAATTCCAAACAGGGTCTATGTACAATAATTCCCATAAGAATACCAGATTGTACAACAATCCAAGGAAAAGTGAAACAAGAGGGGACATGCATCAAAAAAACAAGGTACGAATAGAGCCCATGCATGCCTTTTTTGGGTTGGTGGGAATGATAAAAAAAAATAAAAAAACCAACAAAATCTTTGGGTTGTTTATGACAATTGGGCATAATGAAGAGTTGTTAAGGGACTCCAAGTTACCTAAAAATGAATTGGGACTCAAATCCATGCTAATCTAATCTAACAATTTAAATAAAGTCTAAATAGTCTAAGAATTATCGTACACAACTATATCATATACCCGATTCAAAAGGGCTTGTAAGTTTTTTGAACTTATTTGTACCTTTTATTCTACCTCGTTCAAGCACAAGACGTGGTATAACTATCTTTTGTTCGAGATGTCTAAAATATTTGATTTTTCAAATGTTTAACTTTTCTTTTAAAAAATAAGGGAAAAAAGTTTGACCGTTTAAGATAATTTGTTTAGGATGGCCTTTTTGTTTGTTTACTTTTTGTTAAAAAGCCTAATTTGTCCTAACTTCTGTTTTTAAACTATAATATTTAGGATATTGACACAATTTTTTGTATTGTTGGATATGGAGAACTTTTTAATTGATAGTATTATAATCATTTTACTTTAAGAAAATGTTAGTGTATTTTGAGATATTCATAGTATTTTTCTTGAAAAAAAAAAGAAAAAAAATTAACGAATTTTTTAGATATACCAAATACTATAACTTAAAAGCTGATTTTGTTAGAAAAGTCTTCTTATTCTTTTTCCCACAATTACTTGTACGAGGATCAACAATTGTCTTAATCATTTGTAATGAAAGTGACAACCAACTTGTATGAATATGCTAAGGTAAGGAACATATGCATAGCTGGTGTTTTCCTGCAATACAATCAAGGAAAAAACAAGCATTGAGAACATATATGGTAGACAAGTGGATGGATACCAATTTTAAGTTTTCCCAATTATTTAGGGAAGGGAGAGAGAGAGATGGAGCAAGAGAGAGGGAAACAGGCAGATGAAACTAGAATAGATTTGATAAGGAAAAGCTTCACTAGAAAATGATTACATTTCTTAGATCGCTCGAGCAGTTTGTTTGCTTGAGTATTTTGAGGATTTTTGATGTTTTGTTTTTATTTACAAACGGGTTTATCTTTTTAATTTCGAACTCTTTTTGGATCATTTTTATGTTAAAATCAAAACTCCAAAAGTCTACTTTTTAAATATTTATTTCTTATATGAAAATTTTTTTTTGGTTAAAAGAGGTTTTGGCTTTAAAAGATATTGGTAGAGTTTAGGGGCGTGACTGAGCTTAAAATAGATTTATAAGGAAAAGCTTCACTAAAAAATGATTAGTTTTCCTAGGTACTAAAAGACCACTTAATTGTATTTTGGGGACTTGTCGAAGTTGAAGTTTCCACATCCTACCTCTAAGTTGCAAAAGTGAATGTTATGTGTTCCCTAAATACTATGAACTGGAATTTCTTAATTTTATATTTTTCTATTTAAGTGCAAATAAGTGACTGAAAAGGAATATTGTTGCGTGTGATTATATAGACATTGATTATGAAAAGATCAATCGCATGGCATAGTTCAAGTTCCAAGAACAATAAAAAATAGCATTGATGCAATAAAAATGCAACCCCAAATGATTCCAAAGATCCTTAATTTGCTAATCTCAAGGTCCCTACTTAGCTTGTGTTTGGGCTAGCTTATTTTTCAGATTTTTTTAGCTTAAAAGTAAAAAAAAAGTCAACTAATTTGGTTTATTAATTTTTTTTACTTTTTTTTATATTTTTTTTACATAATTTGACACTTACTTTTTTACAAAAAAGCAAAAAAACTTAAAAATCACTAAAAAAACTAATCCAAACACAAACTTATACATGTTTGCCCCTGTAATTATCCAATCATTAAATCTAACTATATTAACCCTTATTAAAAAGTCAATCATTCTCAACAATAAAAAAAAACTCGTGTTAAAGACTAAAATTTAAAAGTAAAAAGTAAAACATGTTCAACATTTTAACAAAATTGAAAAAAAAAATTATTCTAAAAAATTATCCCAAACACTTTTTGCTTTTTCTCTTTATTCTAAAAAAATTAAATATCTTAAAAATCAAACTTTATAAACATTCCAAAAAAGGCCAACATACTAATAATAATTAATAAATTAAATAAAGAAACATATATGTTCTCTACCAAATTTGAGGTTGCATACTATGACTATCAATGTGAGTCCCAACGGAGAATCATAAGATATACCAAAACCAAATGCCTAAGGTAACAGTAATAATATAGCAAAGGTGAAGAAATTTTAGTTTGTATGTATATATATATATATAGCCCTGTTTGAGCTAAATTTTGTAAATTTTACTTGTTTTGGTTTTTATTTTTGTTTTTTTTTTGAATTTTTCATCTTTTGACTACAAATTTTTTTTCTTCCGAATCATCTCGATAGATGAGCAAAAAAAAGTGAAAAAGTTTGATAAAAAAATGAAATAAATTGACTAAAAACGCAAATAAACAAGTTTGGTTTATTACCTTATTTTAATATCTTTTCTTTACTTTTTTTTTTTAAAAACCAAACTGATCAAATTTTTGAACTTTTTCAGTTTGTCTTGACCAGAGGAGACAATAAATGTAATAATTTGACTAAATATTTAAAAAAATTGACTAAAAATGAGGTATTAGTTTTCTTTTGTTAGGCACTTACCGAAGGACCAATACGGCATTGGGGCAGGCCGCCCAATAAACTCTGTGTACTGTTCAATCACCATTTCCGGTGTCGGACCGGCGAAGAAATACATATCAAGAATGCCACCGATCACCTTATAAGTGATCCTATCACCAGTATACACAACGTCCATGCCATTGCTGTTTAGCAACAACATGCCGTGGGTTGTCCCTGCCTTGACTCTACCATTCGAATCCGGCGACCTCACGTCAATGTAAAACGGATGTGACCCATATGTGTTTAGGTCAATATTGAAACTCAGATTATCAATGTTCCACAAGGTTAAGGTTTGGTTATGGGCCAATTTGAAGGTTTTTTTGGTGTGCTCTCCAAGGCCGTAGAGGGAGGAGCGATCGGACGGGAGGGAGGAGGAGAGTTGGAGGTATTGGTCTTTGAAGACGACGACGGTGTTAGAGTAATCTCCATCCTCTGGCGATGCATCAAAAAGCACGTCGCCAGAGGACCGTCGAGAGACGGTGAAGCCGAAAGGAGTGGTGTTGTGAAGGGTGAAAACGAGGTCGGAATTGGGGTCTGTTAGACAATGTTTTCCTAGGGAGGGAAGGCGGTTTGCCGACTGGTTGTTGGGGTGGCATTCCGGCAAGGGGCGGTGGGGTGAATGGGCGGGACGGGGGAGCACTTCTTGGGGAATCTCCCATCTCCGGTGGTTGGCGTCTGTGATTCGAATCCTCAGACGATCCTTCGTCTCAATTCTGCATGGATATCAATACACAAAATGATTAGTTATCTGACATTGCTTTTATATATCGGAAATTGTTAACTATGGCCAATTGAGCGATTATAATAGGTATATAATATATAGATATTTGTATAAAATATATTAATATTTATAAAAATAATAAATTTTACTTTTTAAAATATATTAATATAAAAAAAAATTATTTTTATTATCTCATTAACCATCATAAGACAGTAGTTAACACAAGCTTTATATATTTTTGGTTACTCTTGCCAGTAGAGGACTCTTCAAAAAAAATATGCTTATTCATGCTAAATTTGAAAATTATTGCTAAAATTTTTTTTAAAAAACCCAATAAAAAGTTTCTATAAAGTTGCTTTTTCGGTTTTATCTAATTTATTGGTCCAATTTCTTTTTTTTATCCATTTTAATTATGAATAACGAGAAAAATTTTAAAAATATAATTATTTTAAACTAATAGTGAAAAAAAATCATTAAAGGTGAAAAAAAAACTATACAAAAACTGATAAACCGAAGGCTAAACATGAAAAACAAGAGAGAGAGAGAGAGAGAGAGAGAGAGAGAGAGGAGATCATTTTCTCTTACTATATAAACTTATTTTTGGCAGGCATTTTTAATGTTTTTCTTGTTAGTACTAAAGTTTTTATTTTAATTTTAAGTTTTTTATTTTCTCGGCCCATTGTGATGAAGCGAATACAAAAAATTTGGCCCTTTAGACACTTCAAATATTTACTAAAAAAAAACAAAAAAACTTATAAAAGCTTTAAAATGGTTTTTTATTTTTACTTTAACTTTTTTGGTTAAATATTTTTACATTTTTTATTTCTTGTGATGGTTAGAATTTAAAAAGTATGTTTTCATAGACAAATGCTGAAGGCCGAATACGAGTAATAAACCAGTGGCCTAGTTATTTGTGTTCGAATTACCAAAATGAGGTGGACAAGTTATTTTGGAATAGGTAGTTCACTTTTTTTGTGTGTGTATGTGTGTTTGAAATTGTGAGTGTGTGTGTGTGTGAAATAAGAACTGCATGTACAAAAGTAAGATAAAATTATCTCATTTGAGGCAAGAGGTGAATGGTAGGATTGTGTTATATATTAGAGATAATGTCTTCAAGAATTAGAGGTTGTTCTTTCCAAATTCCTTTTGTCACGCCTCAAATTTTTAGAAAAAAAATTGTATTAAATTTTTAAAAAAATTTGACAGAATTTATCTTGTTTTTTGGATAATTCAATAGTATAACCATCTTCACAATAACTTGTAATAAAAACAAGTAAAGTAGTGCATATACACAAGCTTTGTCTAGATTCCAACTATAAAATCACAACTCAATACTAAATTATAAACTATCCATCATAACTTTTCATACATA
The DNA here is from genome assembly GCA_032270985.1 of Heliamphora pulchella. Taxonomy (NCBI): domain Eukaryota; kingdom Viridiplantae; phylum Streptophyta; class Magnoliopsida; order Ericales; family Sarraceniaceae; genus Heliamphora; species Heliamphora pulchella. Next base: position 24,190 of record JAULJZ010034935.1, read on the forward strand.
TATTTAAAACATCTAGTTCAAATTAATATTATAAACCAACGTACCGAAATACCAAACTAAATCCTTAAAATACCTTAATCCAAACTACTACTACGAACATAAAAAGAAATGCTTTGTAGCATACACCAAAGAAATAGAAGAAGTCACCAAATCTCTAATGTGAGTGCATAATTAATATTCAAAGAGTTCTTAGAAAGGCTCGTGCAGCTAATTATAAAGTACAACATAACTTATAATGTTCACACACATGAACAAATCGGATGTATTAATATTTTTTATCAATAACCGATAAATGTAAATATGAAAGAAGTAGCTTAAATGTATGCCAAAATAGACAAATAAAATGAACATAGGTAATGTACCATTTCACTAAATCCACAAACTTCTAATAATTTTTTGATTTATTTTATTAAACTTTCAATCAATCTATATAACCGCCATGAGGTGTATGACATATATAAGAAAGTAGACAACTATCTTTTATAACTAGAGCTGTATGCTCTAGTGCCAGTACACCATCACTAATCTCACCTAGGAACTCCAATGCACTGGTAAGATACGACAAGTCCTAGTTTTAAAGCACTATCCTCACAAATATAAAAACACACATGCGCAGCGAACTTATAACTCGTAAATTAACCTGTCTAACTCACTACTTAGGTGACAATTACAAATTCCTCAAGTTTATTTAAAAAATTATTCCACTTTTCATTGAGCATCTTATACATTTTCTTAAAAGAAAAATTAATTTTTTTACCAATTCAAGATGTTTGTACTAGGAATATGCCCAATTCAAAATTTTTGCATCCAGTTATATATTTCAATAATAATGGTATATATGAAATTTCACATATTTATAGGTATTTCAAGTAATTATGGCATAAAAATAATAATAATTGAAGTCTAAGGCATAGAATGTTAAAAAGATCATCCATCTTAAGATATATAAGTTAAAGAGAAATAATAATGTTAACTTCTTCTTCTTTTTCTTCTTCTTCTTATTATTATTATTATTATTATTAAAGATCTATACATTTAATTAGTTACCAATCATTTTTAAGAAACACAACAATACAATATAAAATAAGAATCCAATTCCTTCAATTCCTTTAATTTTAAGAAAATTTAAGTATATATAATTCAATTTCAGGCAAAAATACTAAAGAACCAAGCAAATATTAACCACATTCATACATCCCATTAATAGGCAAAAATAAAAAATAAAAACCCCTGCCTTTGATGGCTTGAAGGATAGGAATATAGAAAATCTAAAAAAAGCTTCAAGGTTTAACAATAGTGAAAAATGGTGTAGGAGTCTTAAAGTTCCGATAAAGTGAATATGGAGCCCTAGAGTTCTGATAAAGTGATTTAATCACTCTCAAGTACCTACAAACAAAATTTAACCATGAAGACTTAAGATCACATGGAATTATTTTCGTGCAAAATTAATAAAAGAATAAATAAATAAAGTGTTCATCAATTTTCATAGAAGAAGGGAGAAGAAGAATTACTGGATGCAGAGACTGTGCATGGTATGAAAATAAGCGAAGGAAAGAAAAAAACAACAAAGAGAAAGAAAAGGGGACGAGGGACGGCGTGAACCAGGGGAAGAGAGGGAAAGGGGTGTTGAACTAGGAAAAGGGGGAAAACAGGGGCACACAGGCTGCATGGAAGAGAAAAAGAGAAAAAGAGAAAAAGAAAAGAAAAAGAAAAGGTGTTGGGTGTATACTGCCCTAACGAGATTTCTATTATTTGTTTTTCATCTCTTAACATATTTTAATTATATACAATCATTACAACCTACCCTTCTTAAAGAATTTCATCCTCGAAATTCACCATGTCGCAAAAGAAAAAATAACAAATGAATAAACTATACATCAGTTGAATCGATTACGTAAGGAATTGAACAAGTCGGGGTACTTAGAATGAATTTCGTTTTTTCGCTCCCAAGTGGCCTCCTCAATGCCGTGGTGTTGCCACAATACTTTCACCAAATGGATAGTCTTTCCCTGAAAGACCTGATCTCGAGAGTTCAGAACTCTAATAGGTTGCTCCTCATACGAAACATCACTCTCGATCCCGAAGTCTGCCCAATCAAAAACGTAAGATGAGTCTAGTTCGTACTTTTGTGGCATAGAAACGTGGAAGACGTCGGGAACTCTAGATAATTGTGGTGGTAAAATTAGGCGGTATACCTCCTCTCCGACTCTATGTAGTATCTCAAATGGGCCAATAAACCTCGGTGCCAATTTACCACTACGCCCAAAACGCATTAGGCCTTTACGTGGGGAGACCCTCATAAACATGTGATCCGCAACTTCAAATATCAATGGTTGGCATTGTCTGTCAGTGTAGCTTTTTTGATGACTTTGTGGTGTAAAAAAACGCTTTTAAATAGTAGTGATCTTCTTTATAGTCTCTTGAACGAGCTCTGGTCTCAGCACTGATGCCTCACCAGCATCAGTTCAACATATAAGTGATTTATATGGTGAACCGTACAAAAGCTTCAAATTGTGCCATCTCAATACTCGATTGATAGTTATTATTGTAAGAAAACTCTGCCAATGCTAGGTGGTCTTCCTAAGAACCTTGTAATTCTAGTACACAAGCTCATAACATATCCTTAAGAATCTGAATAGTGCACTCAGATTGTTCGTCTGTTTGCAGATGGTAAGTCGTGTTGAATAATAGTCTGTGCCTAGGGCTAACTGAAGACATTTCCAAAAGCGTGAAATAAAGCATTGGTCTCTATCTGAGGCCATCGATATAGGTATGCCATGAAGTTTGATGATCTCGCGCACGTAAAGTCTACTAAGTGTGTCCACTGAATCAGCCATACGTATGAAAAGAAAATATGTAGATTTCGTTAATATATTGACCACTACCTAAATAGCATCATGACCTCGCTTTGATCTTGGTAGCCCAGATACAAAATCCGTGGTAATATGTTTCCACTTTCACTCTACTACTAGCAATGGTTGTAAAAGTCCTCCTAGTCGCTGGTGCTCGGCTTTAACATGCTGACAGGTCAATCATCTTGACACAAATTGTGCAACATCCCTCTTCATGTCCCTCTACCATAATTGAAAACACAAATCATGATACATCTTAGTACCTCTAAGATGCACTGCAAAATGTGAATGGTGAAACTTATGAAGAACATCATCATGACATGCTTGAGGTACATACAATCTGCCAGTAAATTTCAAATGTTTATTTGGTTGTAGAATCCATCCATTTACCTTATCACCACTCGTAATGTGATCTCAAATACTTTGTGCCTCATTGTCGTGTTGTTGTGCTTCAACAACTCTATTGACAAGTGTGGGTTGTGCAATCATAGTGAATAGTGTGGTATACTACTCAGTGTTCCCCAAATGCAAGTCGAACTTGCCTATTTCTTTGAACATCTTCCACTCTCTTATTACAAGGCTAGCTAATTTTTCGTAGGGTTTTCTACTAAGAGCGTCAACTATAACATTAGCCTTCCCAGAATGATACTGAATGTCGAAGTCATTGTCTTCTATATAATCTATTCATCGCCTTTGTCATAAGTTCAAATCCTCTTGCAAAAATAGATATCTCAGACTTTTGTGATGAAAAAACACTTCAAAGTGCTCTCCGTATAGATAATGCCTCAAACTCTTTAGTACAAAAATAATTGTTGCAAGTTCAAGTCATGTGTATGGCAGTTCTGTTCATAAGTCTTTAGTTGAAGAAAACTATACGCCACTACCTTCCCTTGTTACATATGCACACGCCCCAAACCATCATGTTAGGCATCACAATCAGTGGTATAACCAATGCCACGTTGAGGTGTCACCAAAATTGGTGGTGATGTTAGTCTCCTCTTAAGTTCCCAAGAAGCAAACTCATAAGTATGGCTTCATACAAATTTGACTCCATTACATATAAGGTGAGTCATAGGTGCTGCCAAGCGGGAAAAATCCTCCACAAACCTACGATAATAACTTGCTAAACTAAGAAAACTACGGATCTCAAATAGGTCATCTATGCGTGGCAAGGGATACTTGTTCTTCATAGTTACACAATTTAACGTTCCATAGTCAACACATAAACGCAGAGAACCATCCTTTTACTTAGAAAATAAAGTCGGGGTTCCCAATGCGAAGTGCTAGGGCTTGTAAAACCCTTGTCGAGTAGCTCTTGAAGCTATTCTCTCAACTTCCACAACTCTGTGGGTGCAAACCTATATGGTGACAATGAGATAGAAGTTGTTCCTTAAATAAGATCAATCGAGAACTCAACTCCTTGTCGTAGTGGCAACTCAAATAAATTCTCAAGAAACAGTCACAAAAGTTCCAAACAACTTGTGGAACTCAACACAATCTACATCTCCCTTGTCTGTCAAAATGCTAAAGAAAAGTAGACTCAACTCCTCAAAACTGTGTAGGCTACGCGATGGCGAAATAAAGCTATCTCCGCGATCACTTAGAAAATAAAAACAATCACACTCCGGTATGCACACGGTTACCCTACATCGGTAGCAGTCGATCATTGCACAATAGGCAGTCAACCAATCCACGCTGAGAATAACGTCAAATCCCGTCATATCTAACACTACAAGATCAAACTCGAGGTGGTGACCCATAATCTCTATAACATAAGACTTACACACTTGCCTCAAAACTAACTCAGCTCCAATTGGTGTCTCAATACTCAAGGTAGTATCTAAAGGCTCGATCTCTAACCTCAAATATTGATGTAAAAGAAAAGGCAATGAAAGAATGAGAAGCTCCTGAGTTTATTAGGACACTAGCCTCAAAGTTGAAATAAGAAAGATACCTCACATAATAGATGAATCACACTGATCAGCTAATACTACTGAAGTTTCTAAAGTCCCAGCTTTAGGTGTGACAAATTCTTATACTAATATGTAGAGCAATTAACACATAACATGTGAGTACAAAACACGTAATTTACAACACATAGTGAGATGCACCCATAAGGACTATTACCCATTCCAAGAACTCTCTTAGACATCCCATTAGAAATCGTGTTGTTCAGACGTATTTTCAATCGAATTTTCAAGTTAGTTGCTTCAACGTATAATATTTCTTAAGTTTATCCCCATACTCTAAGTTCAAAATATAACAACTGCCACGTTACACAAAAACATATGATGCACATAAGCACGTGAGCATTTAATAAGTATATACCCAACCCATATTCCACAAAACTATATAGTAAGCCCAACTATGGCATAACCACTTGCCACGGTTATTAGTATTCCAACTATGGCATAACCACTTCCCACGGCTATTAGTAATCAAATCTAGAACTCTGATACCATATTGTCACGCTTCAAACTTTTAGAAAAATTCTAAGTATTAAATTCTTGAAATATTTTGATTGAATTTCTCTTGTTTTTTGGATAATCTAATAGTATAACAGTCTCCACAATAACCTGTGATAAAAATAAGCAAAGCAGTATACACAGGCTCTACCTAGATCCCAACAATAAAATCATAACTCAATACTAAATCATGGACTATCCATCCTAACTTTTCATATATATATATATATATATATATATATATTTAAATCTTTTAGTTCAAATCAATAATATAAACCAATGTACCGAAATACCAAACTAAATTCTTCAAGTACGTTAATCCAAACTATCGCTACAACAACAAAAAAATGCCTCATAGCTGTGGCTTTGAGATTTTGGGGTTTATGAAAATGTTTCAAAAATAAAGGGATTCAAAAATATTTGAAAATATTTTAACACCTTGAAAGCCAAATTTTGAAAATCCCTTTTTTGTTAAAAAATGGAGTTGCCACTTAATTTTTGAGAAAAATTAAGAAAAATAAAAATGACTATTGATCTTGAAAACGTTAACCAGAGAAAAAAGGTTCGGGGGCTAAGGTAAGAATCGAGAAAGGTGTTAGGCACCCCGTTCGCCCAACCGTAAGGTTGACCTCTACGAATCATCATTGATTCTTTAATGTGATTTCTCAAATGCATGCAAATAAAAAAAATAGGGGTGAAGAGGGAACATTCAAAATCAAGTATAGAAAATATATAAAATATATACATAACATTCCAAAATAAATAAGTGTTAAAAGAAGAATCCTAAATCCTATGACATGCAATTTCTATATAAAAGATACATGAAATATACCCACATGCAATATTATTTAAACAACCTAAACATGATTTGATTAAAAAAACAAACATGCTAAGCTGCTAAAATTATCTGAACATGAATTTGCTACAAAAATAAACTAAACTATTTTAAAATGACTTCAAATAAACCAACTAAGACATGCATATTATCAAAGCAGACTAGATTAAAAATGCTATATTAACGAAAGAAAGTCTAACTATTTACATTTTGTATTTTTAAAATAGATAAAAGAGAATGAAAATAAAAGAAAACAAAAGGGAAGAAAACTCCATTTAAAGAATGAGAATTGGAATAAGAAACCTTTTGTGGTTTTTTGGATTAAAAAAAGAAGAAGAAGATAAGATGAGATAAGAGGGTTACAAAAAGAAAATAGAACTATAAAGAAAATGGAGCTTTAAAAGTAGAAATAGGTACTAAGAAAAGAAATGCTAAAACTAGTAATGAAAAGAAAATAGTAAAGCTAATAAAGAGAAGATTAAATTAATTCTAGTGAAAAAACTTTTAAACTAATATTAAAGAGAAAGCAAAAAAAATGTACCACTAGCATTAAAGAAAATAAAATAAATAATAAGAGGAGATAAAATGCTACAGAAAGAAAAAGAAGAGAAAATGAAAGAGGAAAACTAGAATATTAAACTAAGATTGCAAGAAAGAAATGAAAAAAAAATGACTAATGCATTGAAAGAAAACTACATTAGGCTAAAAGAAATAAGGCACGGAAAAGAAAATAAAACTATATTGTAAGAGAAAGAAAGAAAAAAGTAGATACTAAGAAAATTACATTATTGTTAAATGAAGGCTAAGAAAAATAGAGCATTCAATTAATAGTACAAGAAAAAAAATAAAATGAAATGCTAATAAACAAAAATTAGGCTAATTAAAAGTAAATAATGCTAGATCATTAAATTAGCATAAAAAAAAGAGAAAAGGAATGAAAAGAAATGATGCATTTGAATTAAATAGGTGTAATATTGACTATTACAACAATTTGTTATGTAAGTGCTTAGATTATAACAATTAACAACATTGATAAGTTGTAATTGCAAAAAATATTAGCACTATTTAATAATTTATCAATTTATAATAAAAAAGGGTAATTAAGTAAAACAAGTGGGCTAAATAAGCTAAAATTAGTATTTAAAACAATGTAAGAATATAACAACTATATAAACGATGCGAGAACGTAATTAAAATGAATTGACCAAATAAAACCCGACCACTCCAAAGGGGTAAAAAATAGAACTAGAAGGGCCGGGGATCCAAGCAAAATACCTTAATTGCTTAGGAATCCTCAAGTTGGGAAATGTGGGGGAGAAATTTGATCTTCGGGCGATGATCCAAGCTAGGGTTTGGGACTATCGGAGGCTCGGATCTCGATATTTCGACAGGGCTTTGCTGTCGGGGCTCGAAATTGCTCGGCGACTTAGCACTAAACCTCTCTATCAAATTATGTCATCGAAAACGTACCAGAGGTACGGTATTTATAGAGTTCTTCAACCAATGAGATGCTGCCACGTTCTAAGGCATGTTAGGCCATTTGGAGTTGGCAGCCGCCACAATGTGAGTTGGCGGTCGCCATGTTGGAGTTGGCAGTTGCCATGCTGGAAAAGGTTCCACAAAATTCTATTGTCGGTCGCCACAATGAACATGGCGGTCACCACTTCTGGCAATGACTTGGGCAACATGTTATCGATGATTTAGTACAACTTCATTGGTTTTGAAGGTTTCTAATGGTTTTTGATGGTCGGGTTCAATTACCGAGCTTGAATCACTTCTCGAGCATTGAACTGAGACACCATTCTAACCGTTTTTATCATCGTATTCACCTAAGATTGGTGGGGCCAAATTGGGGTGTCTACAGTTGCCCCTCTTTGATATAACTCGTATAGCAACGCGTGATACAAGTTATATAAAAAATCCAGAGACAACAACTATTTGACCAAACCATCAATCTTAAGCCACAAACACACAAACATGCATATGATGTTGGTCGTACTCAAACTTTCATCGAGTTGCCTACGTACACCTTTTTGTTAGGGATCAGACCAAAACGTAGTTCTTAGGGCAAAATGTAAAGATGCAAAAAATATGATGCAAAATGTAACATGATATAGATGCTAACATGATATAGATGCTAGTATGATCGAACAAATCCTAAAGATCGAGTTAAGATCAAAATGGAGCGCAAACAAGTCAAAGATCAAGTTAAGATTTAAGAACTCGGTTGGGAATAAAATAATTTTAAAAGGATCGAGTTAAGATCTAAGAAATTACCTTAACCAGAAAATCAATTGATCGGTCGAGTTAAGACCTCACAATTTCAGAATGGAAGCGGGATAAAAATAATCAAAATCCTAGTTACAGCTTAAAATTAAATTTATCGAAGTGGCTGCGAATTAATAGGTCGAGTTAAGACCTGAAAATTCGGGACAAGACATGAGATAAAAATAATCAAAGTCTAGTTACGACTTAAAATTAAATTTATTGGAGGAAAGCCGTGAATTAATAGGTTGAGTTAAGACCTAAAAATTCGGGACAAGACATGAGATAAAAATAATCAATAACCTAGTTACGGCTTAAAATTAAATTTATCGGAGGAAAGTCGCGAATTAATAGGTCGAGTTAAGACCTGAAAATTCGAGACAAGACATGAGATAAAAATAATTAAAAACCTAGTTATGGCTTAAAATTAAATTCATCGGAGTGTAATAACAACACAAAAATTCTAAAAAATACCCAAGATTTTTATTTTGAAAGAATACACAAAATAAAGAGTTTAGAGAAATAAACACCCAAGATTTTTTTATTATTGTTTATATATATATATATATATTATATTTTTATTATTATTATTATTTTTTTTAACTAACAAAAATAAATCTCATAAAGCAAAAACACCAAATGCTAAAAGAACATAACGAAATAACAAAACCCCCAAACAGTCCCTTAGAAACTCTAAACGCAATAATGACATTATGACACGGCGGTCGCCAAGATGGAAGCGACGTGACGTTTGACAACCTAGCGATCACCAGGGTGAAATCCTTTTGACATGGCGGCCGCCGGGTAAAAACTCCTAAGACATGGAGGTCGCCATGTGACGTTTGAAGAACATGGCGGTCACCAACATGCAACATGGCGACGCCAACTCGAGGCGCGCATCCGTACCTTTAAGACGCGCGAACTGGCTCATATGTGCACTTTTCACTCTCTCTCTCTAGTTCTCTCATGCTCTCAAGCTCTCTCTTGTTCTCCCAAACTTCTAAGCTCCCTTTTCTTACATTTTCTTACTTCCTAGCTTTCTCACGATGTTCACTCTTCTATTTGTGATCCCATTCCTCTTTATGGCGGGACAGGGCCAGGAAGACGAGGACTTAGGGGCACGACGGGGTCCTGCTGCTGTTGGGAGTTCCTCCATGGGGACTCTCAGGGATACGACTACCAGTCTCCCTGCCAGCGGGGTCACTGCTACGCAGCCTAGCACTGCGATGGATGCTCTCTTGCTTGAGGCAGAGCGTGCTTCTCATCAGGCAGCCGATGAGGAGGCACGGGCAGTTGCTGAGGCACAGGCGGCTGCAGATGTTGCCGCCGAGGCTGCGGTGGCCGACTTCCTGGATCCAAACATTGGAGAGAGTCATCCAGCACCTTTTAACCCACATACCCATGATTTGGTCCCTCATCGCATAGTATACCGCGGGATGAGACGCTACGAGCCTCCTACCGATTCCATCACTGCTGACGTTCTTTTGCGGGAGCCCGACCACCACATCTCTCGTTAGTGACCTTCAGTAGGTTACCTATCCCTACTGTTTCAAATTCAGAGCATGTTTTTATGACATAACAAACGTAAACGCATGCCTAGGATTCCCTATATGATATGATGATGATTTGATTTATAATGTTGATTGCTGTGATGACTTATGTATGATTTTTGAGATTTGAATATGCAAAACTTAGCTTTAGGTACCTATGCAATGGAGTGTAAAACAGTAGGGACACTAGATTTTGAACAAACAATAAAATGAGCAATTTATTTTATCACGAAAAATAAAGGATTTGAAAAAAATTTTATTTTATTATTTTTTTTAGGCAAAACATAAAACTAAGGGATTCATTATTTTTAGGCATAAAAATTCAAGGGCCTGGATTTTCTTTTTTTTAGGAAAATTTAGGAAATTAGGAAAAAGTCTTTTTAGAATTTTAAGAAAAATTTTAGAAAATTAAGAAATATTTATAGAAAAAACATAGAAAATTAAGAAAAAAATTATAGAAAAGTTTGAAAAAGTCTTTAGAAAAATCCTAGAAAATTTGAGAGAATTTTTAGAAAAATCTTAGAAAATTTTGAAAAATTTTTAGAAAAATCCTAGAAAATTGAAAGAATTTTTAGAAAAATCCTAAAAAATTTTGAGAGAATTTTTAGAAAATCCTAGAAAATTGAAAGAATTTTTTGAGAGAATTTTTAGAAAATCCTAAAAAATTGAAAGAATTTTTAGAAAAATCCTAAAAAAATTTGAGAGAATTTTTAGAAAATCCTAAAAAATTGAAAGAATTTTTAGAAAAGTCCTACAAAATTTTGAAAAAGTTTTAGAAAAATCCTAGAAAATTGAGAGAATTTTTAGAAAAATCCTAAAAAATTGGGCGAATTTCTAGAAAGATCCTAAGAAATTTTGAAAAAGTTTTTAGAAAAACCCGATAAAATTGAAAGAATTTTTAGAAAAATCCTAGAAAATTGAGAGAATTTTTAGAAAAATCCTATGAAATTTTGAAAAAGTTCTTAGAAAAACCCTAGAAAATTGAAAGAATTTTTAGAAAAATCCTATAAAATTAAAAGAATTTTTTAAAAAAATCCTAGAAAATTGAGAGAATTTTTAGAAAAATTCTATAAAATTAAAAGAATTTTTAAAAAAATTCTAGAAAATTTTGAAAAAGTTTTAGAAAAATCCTAGAAAATTGAGAGAATTTTTAGAAAAAATCCTAAAAAAATTTGAGAGAATTTTTAGAAAATCCTAAAAAATTGAAAGAATTTTAAGATAATTCTAGAAATTTTAAAAAAATCCGAGAAAATGAGAAACAATTTTAATATAATTCTAGAAATTTTCAAAAAATCCTAAAAAATTTAAAAAAATTAGGACAAAATGGGCAAAATACCAACATTAAAGAGGAGATTTTCTTTGCCTTTTTATTTTTTAATTTTTAATTTTTATTTTAACACAAAAAGATAGAGATCTGCCTAGCGTACCAGGACTTAGGGTTCCTAGTCTTTTATTAAGGCGTGCAGAAACCAAAAGATTGTCACATGCACACAAACTTAGAGTTAGGGTGCCTAATCTTTTTCTAGGACTTGAAAGAATCGAAGGGTCGTCACTTACACACGAACCTAGGGTTAGGATGTCTAGTCTTTTTCTTGGGTTTTTGAAAGAATCAAAGGTTTGTCACATACACACGAATCTAGGGTTTGGGTGCCTAGTCTTTTTCTAAGATTTTTGAAAGAATCGAAGGGTCGTCACATACACACGAACCTAGGATTTGGGTACCTAGTCTTTTTCTAGGGCTTAAAAGAACCGAAGGGTCGTCACTTACACACGAACCTAAGGTTATGGTGACTAGTCTTTTTTTGGGGCTTTTGAAAGAACCGAAGGGTCGTCACATACACACGAACTTAGGGTTTGGGTGCCTAGTATTTTTCTAGAGCTTTTGAGAGAACCGAAGGGTCGTCACATACATACGAACCCAGGGTTTGGGTGCCTAATCTTTTTTTAGGGCTTGAAAAGAACCGAAAGGTCGTCACATACACACGAACCTAGGGTTAGGGTGCTTAGTCTTTTTCTAGGGCTTTTGAAAGAACTGAAGGGTCGTCACATACACACAAACCTTGGATTTGGCTGCCTAGTCCTTTTCTAGGGCTTTTGAGAATCGATGGGTCGTCACTTACACATGAATCTAGGGTTAGGGAGATTTGCCTGGTTTACTAGGGCTTGAAAGAACCGAAGGTCGTCACTTACACACGAACCTAGTGTTAGGGAGATGTGCCTGGTTTACCAGGGCTTGAGAGAACCGAAAGATCGTCACTTACCCACGAACCTAGGGTTAGGGAGATTTTCCTGATTTACGAGAGCTTGAGAGAATCGAAGGGTCGCCACTTACACACGAACCTAAGATTTTGCTTCTAGATATTTTTCTGCACTTCGTTTGTTCGATCTGTTCTTTATATATTCTCTGTTTTTTTTCTCTTTTCAGGCTGGTCATTATGTTAGAGGTTTAGGAGGTTCTGCCTTCGGAAAGGTATTGGAGTGGTATGATATCCTCCCCGCTCCTAGCCGGGAGTTCGTTGATGCTTCTGATTTTGCTCGTTTCATACCCCTTTTGGGTAGGACGAGCAACAATCGAATTTGGCTCACGGCCCTTGCCGAGCGGTGGTGGAATACCACTAATACCTTTCACTTCACTACTTTCGAGGCTACTCTGACCCCTCTCGACTTTGCGCTGATTACCGGTATCCGGGTTGGAGGAGCACTGTGGCTTTGGGATTTAGAGGTTAAAAATGAGGTAAGTCAAAGATATTTTGAAAAATATTTTGAACACCTTAAAAATCAAAATTTGAAAACTTTTTTTATTAAAAATGGAGTCGCCACTTAGTTTTTGAGAAAAACTAAGAAAAACAAAAATGGCTACTGATCTTTGAAAACGTTAACTAGAGAAAAGAGGGTTCGGAGGTTAAGGTACGAATCGGGGAAGGTGTTAAGCACCCCGTTCGCCTAACCATAAAGTTGGCCTCTACTAATCATCATTGATTTTTTAATATGATTTCTTAAATGCATGCAAATAAAAAAAATGAGAGTAAAAAGAGAACATTCAAAATTAAGTATAAAAATTACATAAAATATGTACATAACACTCCAAAACAAATAAGTGCCAAAAGAAAAATCTTAAATTCTATAACAAGTAATTTCTATTTAAAGGATACATGAAATACATACCCACATGTAATATTGTTTAAACAAACTAAACTAGTATACTTTAATTAAAAGAACAAACATGTTAAGTTGCTAAAATTATCTAACTTGGATTGTACAAAAATGAACTACACAATTTTGACAT
>JAULJZ010034936.1:0-14861 GCA_032270985.1 Heliamphora pulchella
GGGATTAAGAGTTCATGCAATACATGATAATACGGGATGTGGATCAATTCATATAGTCAGTATAGAATCGATCATCCTGTTGATCCCTCTCAATCCACTCCAAGTATACTAATACATCGAGCTCGAACATTGAATTCTTAAAATCTGAATTCGATCTGTTCGACCTAGCCAAGACCAGCTACTATAACGATGTACTACAATCGTACCATTGGAATGTCTGTGTCCATTGCGATTGTGAGCCAACTTGTATAATCTGTCAGAATCTATGACCCGATCTTCCGTGCAGCACGCACTGAGTCAAATACTGGATAAAATATACGGACTATGCATTCATACATCACAAATATAAATATAAAACTATAAATGTAAAACCATCTCAAATATTTCTCGTTAATATGCTAGGGATCCAGAATAAAATACCTAAAAAGCTTGACTTTTCAGTATATATTCCCAACACACTCCACCCCTCAAACAATCTTCAGCGTCAATGGGACTCACTATTTCCACAAACTCCTTGGCATCCAAATTCTTGAATAGCTTAACTAAAGAGTTACTGGTCTTTGAGGTGGTCTGGATAATCCTGATGACGAAGTCTGTAATCATATGCTTTCATTTTCTCTCCAGTCTTTTTAACGATTGCTCCGTTCCTCTTGGCCTCTACCGTATGTTCTTGATGTGCTAGAACGTTGGGTTTGAATGTCTCTTCCAATAACTAGATCGTTTTCTCAGGCGGTTGGTCATTCTAAAGTAAAACAAACATGGTGAAAGGTATGGTTGTGGTAATTACCTAGTCATGTGATCCATCGTGACTTGGTGGTTAATTCTTCATCAGGCTCTAAACATTCATTGTTGTGATCAAGATTCTTTGTTCTTTGATAGTGATGGCAAAAATCCAGATTCTAACACTTCAGCGGGAAGGCCGGTGTGAATATCAATGTATATAAACGTACCTCCTTTGCTAGCGTACTAAGGTTATCGTGAATTTCGAGGCTATTTCTCATTTTCTTTCACTATCTTACTACTGGCATGAAGCTTTTGCTTCTCGATTTATCAAAATAGGTGGGTCAACTATGAACTACTCTTAGGGAAGTTTGAATTTGCTATATGGTGGTGTCGCGAATCCTTTGGTGTAAAGCTGTCCTTTTTTACTGTAGATTGCTGATGGCATAGTCTTATTTGTCGGGACCTTTGAAAAGATATAGTTAGTTGAATAAGCTCTTACTTAACCATTCTTGCAAACAGGAGTCTTGATCTTCAAAACTTTGTTAAACACAGACATTGGCAGATATTCTAAACCGTGACATCAAGAAGAAATCTGTTTCACGCTTGAAGAGGTGTTAGGAAATTTTCGTGCATCGTCTTAGTTTCCTGTGAAAGCGCTAAGGCCTAATGACGTAATATCCCGACGATCATTGCTACTACGAGATCTATGGAGCAGGGTTTTCAAGGTCGACAGTCAAAAACATGTGTGGGGTTAGAACGTCTTAGGGTGGAACCTAGGCGGTTCAAAGATAGGTTGGATGAGTTAAATGGTCACGGTTAAGGCAATTACCATTAACACAATTTGTGTAACACCCCGCTCACTCAAGGCATCAAACCTGTACAAAGGGATGTGATTCCGTCGCAGACCGGTAGCCAAAGAGAAAGGTAAGCGGTAAAGATATTAAGAGACCAAACAAAAAACTTCTAGGCAACCACAACGCCTTAATGTCAAAATATGTATACACGAGTCACTAGGGAATCGCCATCCCAAGGGCATATATTACTTCTAAAACATCAAAAACTTCTAGGGTCATATACATGAAGCTCTGCCAAAACTAAAAAAAAAACTAAACAAAAGAAAACTGAACCAAAGCTACTCAACGACGCCTGTGGTGGACCAACTCCTAGCCGTTCCTAGTATCTGCAACCATAGAGGATACAGGAGAGCGCACTTAGCATTATCATGAATAGAAAAGACAGTTACTGAGTTAAGGATAATTGAAAAATCTTTCTAAAAATAGTTCATCACATTTTCCATTAAATATAGAAATTGATCATTTGCTTGAACATGAAAATATCACAGATTATACAGAACCCATTCAGTATTGCAAACAGAAATATGTTCCTGGCTCAACTGCCACAAATTTAAAATGCATGACCAATTTCTCAAATCTAGACTCAAACCCCAACAGTACACAAGTAGTCGTCAACCTCATGACCGGGAGTTCCGACAGTACCCTAACCTCAATTCTCAATGCACGGATAGCAACGTGATGGAATAAGGGCCACTCTCCACTAAGCACGAGTGGTACGTGCTAAAACCTAGGACTCAGCCCAAAAGCCTTTAAGACAAAAACCCCCTGCTTAACGGAAAACCTCCCCTAAAGGGACAAATAAAAAACCCATAGTTGGGTAACCTCCCTCATAACGAGATATAAAGGGCTAAAAACCCTTGTAACTTAGCACTTTGGAACAACCACACATCATTAACCATACTTTCATAGTAACATCATGCTAACATCATGGATAGCATACTTGAATTAAAAACATCATACCTTTTGAAAATAACAGGTTCATGCGATCGTCAAACAAGTCATAATTCAAAACATACACTTCAAATCATTTTCATACATCATTTACATAAACTCAAGTTCAAGATAATGGCTAAGCACTCTCGCCTTATCTTATATTCATATGAACCGAGCCTTTGTCAATGAGCTGGCTTGCTCCTTAGGTAACAAAACTTTTACGCCTAGCAAGCAAACATGACTTAACCGTCAACACGGAGTTCTACCTCTCTTAGAACGTGAAGTACTAATGAGATTCTGACCATTGAATGTTTTTTTGATTTTTTTAGGGACCATGGTTACTTTCTTTTTAGGTTTAAGGGGTACTATGCGCTTGCCCAATTCTTCACTAATTTAAGGATTTAACTTAACCATTTATTACTCTCTCACAATCATTAAATTTTAAAGTACCTGCAACATCTTGAGGTACTTAGACTTGGAATTGGATTATGATTTTCGGCGATAGTTTAGATTAAATTATTTCCTACAATTTTTATGTTCAACACCAAAGCCAAAACCTAAGGCAAAATGGTGAAAAACTTGACAAAAACGAAAATGGTTCAGCATTTGCACAGAGAATTGGTCAAAAAAGTGTCTCTGTTGGGCTCAGTTTAGGGGTATCATATCAAGTCCAAATGAGCCAATCTTTGAGTATATTCTAGTTCAACATGTCCCCTACAAGTTACACGTTTAGAGCTAACGGTAGTTGTTTGGAACAAGTTATACTTTTTGGCAATTTTAGAAAGTAGGGCCTGTCAGCCGCCAAAACATAGCAGAGCTGGTTTTGGATAGAGGGTTTGAAATGGTTTTGGAGAATCATCCCGAGGATTTAAGGTCTTATTTTTGGGCATAAACTACTTCAATATGTTATCTATAAAGTTCATGTAGACCACGTGTGAAATAGATCTTTAAAAATAGGGGTTTTGGGCTACACAAAAATATGTAACAGAAGTATTTCTTGAGGGCTAAAACACAATAGAGAGTTTCAACGGAGTTTTGACCTATCAAAACTCATTATTATGTGCTCATTGTTTGTGGGTAGCTAGATAGACATGTTTTCTACAACGTTCATGTTTTGGCCAAAACTCGGATCTCATGTTAAACTAGGGTTTTTGGGTCTGAATTGTTGACCAGTCTGAAATCGACACACTTTGGTAGAATTACAATAGCTCGAGTTCTAGTTACTCAAATGAGTTCAAACTAATTTTGGATGAAAGATAACACAACAACCTATGTTTGGATATAAAAAGCCTGCTCATAGCATTTGTCTTCATTGAGTTATGATATTCCAAAGATCAGGGTAGAAAGCTCAAAAGTCCCAAAACTCAAGCCTATTTTGATTCTACCCTCTTAGTGTCAAGTGCGTAAGTTTTTGACCCATTTTCTTTCTATACAGGTTTGGTACTTCAATATATCAATATTTCAAAGCTTATAGAAGTCATGGAATCCATGGAGAAACCCACACCAACTAACAACTTCAACATTCAAACCGAATAGTCCCAAAAAAATCCAACCATGACGCTTTTATTTTTTAGTTTTGATTCTTGATCTTAGATTTGTGTTTGAGGATGGTGGGAGAGATGTTTGATTTATGTAAAATTAGAAGTATTAGAGTCTCTCTTACCTTGTTGAGGGTTACTTCTTGATGATGAAAACCATGGACTTAGCTTTTAAAGCTCCCATCTTCAAGCTTCTTCTTCTTCCTCATTTCTTCTTCCTTTTCTTTCTTCTTCTTTTCTTTCTTTTCTCAACTCTCCCAAACCCTTCAAGAAAAGTTCAAATCTGGTTTTTCTCCCCCTTTGGCCGAAAATAATGTAAGGGGAAAGAGGGTGTTTGGCTTGAATATATAGGCAAGGGTTTAGGGAACATAAAATAAATTTTAAGTCCTTATTTCCTTCCATTTTACATGGGCTAATAAATGTAGTTTAAGTTTTGAGGGGACAAAATCAGGTTTGCAGAAGCTAAATACAGCTAGGGTCATTTTGGGGGGATAAAAATTTGATCCCCCATCAATCAAGGGGTTTTGCATTGGTTTGCATGCCCTTTTGTGCAAAAAAATACTTTAAAAGTTAATTTGATGTATCTTTTTGGTGTCTTTTCCCTCTGAAACTTATTATATTAGTATGTTTATAATAAATATAGTATTTTCATATATTATCTTAGTTCCCATAGCAATTAATTAAATAGATGTAGTCTTTTAAGTCAAATTAAGCTATTTTCGTAATATTTAACTTTTTGACTTATTTTGTTGTGCATGAACTTCAATAGTGATTTGTTTACTTTTGTTAACCTATAACACCATATTATTATGTATATTACTTGCTCCACAAGTATTGGATTATCATAATGCTTAACTTAATACCTTTCTCATCATTTTAAGCTAAAAAGAAAGAAAAAGTCACTTTTTAGCACTCTTCCCATGGTGGTCGGCCACTAAGGGGTCTTTTTGTTATTTTTGATATTATTTTGTCCTTTGTTACTTAATTGTACTTAAATCCTTTATTTAGGGTATCCATGTATCAATATTTGGGTTCTTAAGACTTTTCGAGCTTAAGTCTTGTCTTAAACGACTTGGATTTATAACTTTGGATTCATATTCTCAACATTAGGATTTTAATACATGCTTATGTGATTTCCACTCTATCCCGGGTCTCGAGCTCAAAAAGTTAAATGGTCGGGCCGGTTCTTCTTACCGAACTTAGATTCGAGATTTCGTTTCTTTTGAGATGTTCTTTCTTTTCTATTCGTATCTTTGAGTTTGTGTTATTACAATCTACCCTCCTTTAAGAAATTTCGTCCTCGAAATTTACATACCTTGCTTGAAGAGACGTGGATATTTATCATGATAAGACTTTGAAGCCAAAGCCACAGTTCAAACTAGTAGTTTCTAACTCACGTCTCTATACAACAATTCAAAATGCCATCAAAGGCTAACTCTTACCCTTAAAAGGAACTATAAGTCAATGCCTTTGAAGACCAACCCTCACCCTTACCGGGCTTCGCAAAATACCTTTCTAGGACTTACACACACACCCTTACCGGGCAAAACTCTTTTGGATTAATCGTACCCTTCCACGGTCGTATCTTTAAGAACACACGGTCCCCCATTCCAAACTCCAGGTCACATCTTTGATTATCTGCACAACTCTTCTGCCTATCTTGAAATTGCTTCAATCTCTCTCAAATCAGCTTAATCTTATCAGTGGTAGTTTGAACTATCTCGGGTCTAAACAACTTCCTCTCTCTGACTTCTTTCCAACAAATTGGGTTTCAACACTTCCTACCATACAACGCTTCATAAGGGGCCATCCCTACAGTTGACTGAAAATTATTGTTATATGCAAACTCGATCAATGATAATTGTTCCTCCCAGCTTCCAGCAAAGTCTAGAACGTATGCTTTAAGAATATCTTCTAAGGTCTAAATTGTTCTCTCCGATTGACCGCCAGTTTGTAGATGGAAAGCCGTACTAAACTTTAAAGTAGTCCCTAATGCTTCTTGTAAGCTTGGCCAAAACTAGGACATAAAATGTGGGTTTCTGTCCGATACTATAGAAACTGGTACTTCGTGTAGCTTAATGATCTCATCGATATGAAGTCGTGCAAACCAATCCGTAGAATACGTCATCTTTATTGGTAGTTAGTGAGCTGACTTTGTTAACCTATCCACAATTATCCAAATAGCATCACTCCCCTTGGGTGTTCGAGGGAGTCCAGTTACGAAATCCATGGTATTATGTTCCCACCTCCACTCAGGTACTGGTAACGGTTGTAATAATTTTGTCGGCTTCTGGTGTTCAATCTTAACTTGCGGCATACTAAACATCTTGTCACGAAATTCTCTACGTCTTTCTTCATCCCACTTCCCCAATATATATCCTTTAAGTCTCTATACAACTTCGTACTTCCTGGGTGCATGGTGTATGTTGAGTCATGCACTTCGTCTAAGACTTGCCTCCTCAACTCCCCATTATTGGGGCACATACTATCTGTGACAGAACCATAACACGTCATTTCAAATTTCAAATTATGTCTTCCCTTTAGCTGCTGTTTTTGCCCTTATCTTGACCACTTGATTATCCGTCAATTGAGCAGCTCAAATTTGTTCTAGAAAAAAAAGATTAATCTTACGCTCAGAGTTGCTAATAGGCATCCATTCTTTCATATGGCAAGATGGGTTCTAAGCATTCGCATTTTAAAAAATGTACCAGCTCGTACTGCTCGTAGATGCGCTATTTTTTCCCAATGGTTTTTAACTTAGGGCATCCGCTACGACGTTAGCCTTCCCCGAATGATAGTGAATCGTGCAGTCATAAGCCTTAATTAACTCCATCCATCTCCTTTATCTCAAGTTCAGTTCTTTCTGGGTGAAAATATACTTCAAACTCTGATAATCCGTAAAGATCTCAAAAGGGACGTCGTACAAATATTGTCTCCATATCTTGAGCGCGAAAACGATTACAGCTAACTCTAGATCGTGGATAGGATAATTCTTCTCATGAGGTTTTAATTGTCTATATGCATAGGCGATAACCTTCCCATGTTGCATCAAAACGCAACACAAACCTTGGGGTGACATGTCACTATAAATAACAAAGCCCTCATTGCCTGACGAAAAGGTAAGCACAGATGCTGACACCAGTTTGGACTTCCACTCTTGAAAACTTCATCCGCATCCGTTGGATCATCCAAACTTTACATTCTTCCAAGTTAATCGAGTCAAGGGTTTTGCAATCAGGGAAAAGTCCCGAATAAAACGCTGATAATAACCAGCTAACCCCAAAAAGCTCCGTATCTCAGTCACGCTAGTTGGCCTTTTCCAAATGACTACTGCTTCCACATTCACTGGGTCCACTTCTATTCCTCCTCCAAATATAACATACCCAGCTACACCATTCGATCCAACCAAAACACACACTTTTTGAATTTTACATACAACTTGTGCTTTCTCAGGACCTACAAAGAATCTTCAAATGTTTCCTGTATTCCTCTTCACTCCGAGAATATAACCGAATATCGTTTATCAACACAATTACAAATTGATCTAGAAATCTTCTAAACACCCGATCCATCAAGTCCATAAATATAACAGGCGCATTCGTTATCCCGAAAGGCATCACCACAAACTCTTAATGCTCGTAACAGGTTCTAAAGGCAGACTTGGGTATATCTAACTTCTACACTTTCAATTGATGGTATCCTGACCTCAAGCCTATCTTAGAGAACACTCTGGCTCCTTATAGCTGGTCGAACAAGTCGTCTATCCTAGGCAAGGGATACTTGTTCTTAATGATCACCCTATTTAATTGTCGATAGTCGATACACATCCTTAGTGTTCCGTCCTTCTTTTTCACGAACAGTACAAGTGCTCCCCATGATGAGATACTCAGTCGGATGAATCTTTTTTCTAATAACTCTTGTAATTGTTCCTTCAATTCTAGTAGCTTAGCATGTGACATTCTGTAGAGAGGAATAGATATGGGCGCTATACCTAAGAAGAGATTGATTGTAAACTGTACTTCTCGATTTGGGAAAAATCCTGGTAAATCATCTTGAAAAACATCTAGAAGCTCACAAATCATTGGTACCTCCGAAAGCTTCTTTTCTTCCATCTCTACGTCCATCACATGTGCCAAAAACCCCTGGCAACCCTTCTTCAACATCTTCGAATCCTTAATGGTCGACACAATACGAATAGGTGTTCTACTCTTGTTCCCTTGGAAAACGAATTCCTTCTCCCCGGATGTCCTAAAGATTACTCTTTTCCTAACACAGTCTAGCGACGCATGGTAGGATGACAACCAGTCCATCCCAAAAATCAAATCAAACTCAAACATAACCAAAGGCATCAAATCTACCAAGATCTCCCTATCGTCTATCTTTAACACACAATCTTTACACACACTTTTAATTACCACTCTACCCTTACGACCATCAAGATTAATACCGCCACTTGAACCTAATGCGTCACTAGGGTTAAACATACCACGTAGACTAAACGCTCCACAGGTATATGCTTACCCATACAAACCCAAACACAACCCTCGTCATACCACAACATGTATTCGCATCTTTCCTTCACATACATACCACTCACCCAACAATACTTTAATAGTATAGTACTAACTCTTGATTCTAAAATCTCTTACCATCATCACTCAATCTCTTCACACATTCTCTGCCGCACAACCGAACCAAAAACCACTTTCGCACTTTAACTATTTCATCTTACCCACATTTTACCAAGACACTCGATTCACTCAAGGCCAATTTATAAAAACCATACCCATTAATTCGTACAGTTTCACTTATGCTTCCACTATTCTTATCCAAACACTTATTCCTCCAGCGTACTCACACTAAGTTGCTTCGCAACTCCACCATAAATAATAGAACTATATTACCCTTCAACTTCTCATACATAAAGCCCACACATTCCCATGAGAAAATTCCTTCTCTATACAAGTAACCTTTATGCACTAATCTAAACAAGTTTTCCCTAACGGGTCACATCACAAAAGGTTTTCGAAAGTAACTTTCTTGTGACTCACACCGATACCACAGCAAAAATCGAATACCTACTCCATACGAGTTACACAGTCTAGATGTCAAATGAATATAAATCGATACTTAAGAACTTACTACATGAACAACTCAATCTGTCTAAAATGCGTCCACTACTTAAGTAATTTTTAGCATCAGTGGAACTAACCATTTTCACAAACTCCTTGGTATCCAAATTCTTGAATTGTTTAACTAAAGAGTTACTGGTCCTTCTAGCCTGCATTGCAATTCATCTTGCGCTATGTTCACCCGTCTTGCGTAGTTGTTCATCTCGAAAATCGACATCCTTATTCTAATCCAAAAACTTAATCTATTCTTGAACCTTCTACACTTTATCTCCTCATCAGGTATAAGCTGGGTGGCATATCGTGACAACTCTGTAAACTTCATTTTGAATTTTGCCACAGTCATCCTTCCTTATTCTAGGTCGATGAATTCTTACTCCTTCTCATGCTTGTGCTTATGGGCTTCTACTACACGCCAAACGTTTTCTCAAAACGATCCCAAGTGATTCTCTAAGGTATAGGAGGTTCAACTCCTGGCACCAGCATCTTCAAGAACCGTTCCATGGCTTCCCACCAGTGATATATTTCTCCCCTAAACATAAAAGCTACGAGGTCAAACCTATTATCCACTTCTACCGCCCAACCAATCCAGAATATGCACGGCATCCTTCAATCAATTTTCTACTTCTTCAGGGCTAAGGGTTCCTAAGAACTTCTTTGCACTCAGATCCTTAAATTGTTTGATTAAGGGGTTATTGTTCCTCTCAGCCCGCATCGCGATCCAACTCGCGTTTTGTTCGATCAATCTTATGATCGCCTCCAACATTCTAGTGGTTGGATCAGGTTCCACCAGTCCCACTTGAAGAGATTCTTCTTGTCGTGCCTCATTATACTGGTTCGGGTTAAATGACGCTTCGTCCGAGTCTCTCCATGCTCCTTCCAATCATAGGAGAGCTATGACTTAAGGTTCAACACAGGAGTCTAACAGATAAACATAAGGATAAGAACAAACAATCTACGAAAGGTTTTAATGACATAAGGTTTGTCCCCCTTAATCTGATAACCCACTTAGACTTCGCAAAACGGCATCAACACAAGGGCCCTCCCAGGTTATCTCCCTAATTTGATAGCTTGCTTAGACTTCCAAGTAGGACCCTACGTCTGCAAAACGCGTTTCCCAAATGGAGCTTAATGCTAGTTAGTTAGATGCCCGAAGCCAATGGTATGGCAACCCCACACCTAAACCACTCTTCTCAATAGACTGCGAGATGACACACTTAACCTATGGTCCACCACATACCACACTCTGACAAGTCTACAGAACCTATAACCTAAAGATTTGATACCAAAATGTAACACCCCGCTCACGCAAGGCACCAAACCTGTACAAAGGGATGTGATCCCACCTCAAACCGGCGGCCAAAGAGAAAGGCAAGGGATAAAGATATTAAGAGACCAAACAAGAAACTTCTAAGCAACCACAATGCCTTAATGTCGAAAGATGTATACATGAGTCACTAGGGATTCGCCATCCCAAGGGCATTTATTACTTCTAAAACACCAAAAACTTCTAGAGTCTTATACATGAAGTTCTGCCAAAACTAAAAAATACTAAACAAAAGAAAACTGAACCAAAACTACTGGACAACGCCTGTGATGGACCAACTCGTATCCATTCCTGGTATCTGCAACCACATAGGTTACAGGAGTGTGCACTTAGTATTATCATGAACAGAAAAGACAGTTACTTAGTTAAGGATAACTAAAAATCTTTCTAAAAATAGTTTATCACATTTTTCACGAAAATATAGAAACTGATGCATTTGCTTGAATATGAAAATATCACAGATTATATAGAACCTTCTCAGTATTGTAAACAGAAATATGTTCTTGGCTCAATCGCTATAAATTTAAAATGCATGACCACTTTCACAAATCTATACTCAAATCCCAACAGTGCCCATGTAGTCGTCAACCTCACGACTGGGAGTTCCAATGGTACCGTAACCTCAATTTTCAATGCACGGATAGCAACGTGACGGAATAAGGGCCACTCTCCACCAAGCACGAGTGGTATGCGCTAAAACCTAGGACTCAACCCAAAAGCCTCTAAGGTAAAAACCCCCGCTTAACAGGAAACCTCCCTTAAAGGGACGAATGAAAAACCCATAGTTGGGTAACCTCCCTCATAACGAGATATAAAGGGCCAAAAACCCTTGTAACTTAGCACTTTCGAACAACCACACATCATTAATCATACTTTCATAGTAGCATCTTGCTAGCTCAAATATCATGGATAGCATACTTGAATTAAAAACATCATACCTTTTGAAAACAACAAGTTCATGGGATCGTCAAACAGGTCATAATTCAAAACATACGCTTCAAATCATTTTCATGTATCATTTACATAAACTCAAGTTCAAGATAATGGCTAAGCACTCTCACCTTATCTTATATGCATACGAACTGAGCCTTTATCAACGAGCTAGCTTGCTCCTTGGGTAACAAAACTTTCATGCCTAGCAAGCAAACATGACTTAACCGTTAACACGGAGTTCTACCCCTCTTAGAACGTGAAGTACTAAAGAGATTCTGACCATTGAATGTTTTTTTGATTTTTTAGGGACCATGGTTACTTTCTTTTTAGGTTTAAGAAGTACTATGCGCTTGCCCAATCCTTTACTTGTTTAAGAATTTAACTTAACCGTTTATTACTCTCTCTCAATCATTAAATTTTAAAGTTCCGCAGCATCTTGAGGTACTTAGACTTAAAATTGGATTATGATTTTTGGTAATGATTTGGATTAAAATATTTTCTACAACTTTTATGTTCAATACCAAAGCCAAAACCTAAGGCAAAAGAGTGAAAAACTTGACGGAAACGAAAACGGTTCAGCACTTGCTCAAAGAATTGGTTAGAAAAGTGTCTCTGTTGGTCCCAGTTTAGGGGTATCATATCAACTCCAAATGAGCCCATTTTTTAGTATGTTCTAGTTCAACATGTTCCCTACAGGTTTAATGTTTAGAGATAAGGGTAGTTGTTTGGAATAAGTTAGATGTTTTGGCCATTTTAGAAAGTAGGGCCTGTTAGCCGCCAAAACATAACAGAACCAATTTTGGACAGAGGGTTTGAAACGGTTTTGGAGAGTCATCCCAAGGTTTTAAGGTCTGATTTTTTGGCAGAAAATACTTCAATATGTTATCTACAAAGTTCATGTAGACCACATTTAGAATAGGTCATTAAAAATAGGGGTTTTAGGCTACACAAAAATATGTGACCGAAGTGTTCCTTGAGGGCTGAAACTCAACAGAGAGTTTCAAAGGGGTTTTGACCTACCAACACTCATTATTTAGTGCTCATTGCGGGTGGGTAGCTAGATAAAAATGTAGTATACAACTTTCATGTTTTGGTCAAAACTCGGATCTCATTTTAAACTAGGGTTTTTAGGTCTTCATTGTTGACCGGTCTGAAACCAACATACTTTGGTAGAATTACAATATCTCGAGTTCTACTTACTCAAATGAGTTCAAACTAATTTTGGATGAAAGATAACACAAAAACCTAGGTCTGGATATAAAGAAAACGCTCATAGAATTTTTCTACATTGAGTTATGATATTCCAAAGATCACGGCAGAAAGCTCAAAACTCCCAAAACTCAAGCCTATTTTGATTCTACCCTCTTAGTGTCAAGTATGTAAGTTTTTGACCCATTTTCTTTGTATACATGTATGGTACTTCAATATATCAATATTTTAGAGCTTATAGAAGTCATGGAATCCATGGAGAAACCCACACCAACTCACAACTTCAACATTCAAACCGAATAGTCCCAACCAAATCCAACCATGACGCCTTTATTTTTGAGTTTTGATTCTTGATCTTAGATTTGTGTTTCAGGATGGTGGGAGAGATGTTTGATTTATGTAAAATTAGAAGTATTAGAGTCTCTCTTACCTTATTGAGGATTAGTTCTTGATGATGAAAACCATGGACTTGGCATTTAAAGCTCCCATCTTCAAGCTTTTTCTTCTTCCTCCTTTCTTCTTCCTTTTCTTTCTTCTTCTTTTCTTTCTTTTCTCAACTCTGCCAAACCCTTCAAGAAAAGTTCAAATCTGGTTTTTCTCCCTTTTTGGCCAAAAATAATGTAAGGAGAAAGAGGGTGTTTGGCTTGTATATATAGGCAAGACTTTAGGGAACATAAAATAAATTTTAAGCGCTTATTTCCTTCCATTTCACATGGGTTAATTAATGTAGTTTAAGCTTTGAGGGGACAAAATCAGATTTGGAAAAGCTAAATACAAAAAGGGTCAGTTTGGGGGGACAAAAATATGATCCTCCATCAATCAAAGGGTTTTGCATTGGTTTGCATGCCCTTTTGTGCAAGAAAATACTTTAAAGGTTAATTTGATGTATCCTTTTTGTGTCTTTTCCTCTAAAACCTATTATATTAGTATGTTTATAAGAAATATAGTATTCCCATATATTATCATAGTTTCCATAGCAATTGATTAAATAGATGTAGTCTTTTAAGTCAAATTAAGCTATTTCGGTAATTTCTGACTTTTTGACTAATTTTGTTGTTCATGAATTTCAATAGTGATTTGTTTACTTTTGTTAACCTATAACACCATATTATTATGTATATTACTTGCTCCACAAGTATTGGATCATCATAATACTTAACTTAATATATTTTTCATCATTTTAAGCTAAAAAGAAAGCAAAAGTCACTTTTTGGCACTCTTCCCAAGGTGGTCGGCCGCTAAGGGGTGTTTTTGTTATTTTTGATATTATTTTATCATTTACTACTTAATTGTACTTAAACTCTTGATTTAGGATATCCATGTGTTAAAATTTGGGTTCTTAAGACTTTTCAAGCTTAACCCTTGTCTTAAACGACTTGAACTTATAACTTTTGATTCATATCCTCAACATTAGGGTTTTAATACATGCTTGTGTGGTTCCCACTCTATCCCGAGTCTCAGGCTCAAAAGGTTAAACGGTCGGGCCGATTCTTCTTATCGAACTTAGGTTCGAGATTTTTTTTCTTTTGAGATGTTCTTTCTTTTCTATTCGTATCTTTGAGTTTGGGTTATTACAATTTGAGTGGTCATTTGGGGTTCAAATGTAGGATAAACAAGAGGAGAATAGTGAGCAATACTTTAAACAAGTGTCCCTGGTACTAATCCAGTACAATTAGATTATGATAAAAGAGATGTTTGAGCAAAGGGAACAGCCAAATTAGATATTTGCCCTGAAGTTACGTCAGCCTAACGTACTTCAATTCAAGCATCTGAGTCTACTTCCCTGGTAGAGATTTTAGGAGTGTACAAAGAATTTACAAAATCACTGCAACAGATTGTGGTTTCAAGATCGAGAGAAATGAGCGATGGCGAAAATTTTTTATCAATGTCGAATGTTTGGAACGGGTACTTGACAAAGAATTGATATCAAGTTCTACAAGAGAAGAGTTAGTTCAACGATGATGACTCGAATTGAAAGGAGAATCAAATGCGAATACCGGTCATTATCGAGACATGAAAGCTTGAAGACAAGGGTACTTTCTCCAATTGAATTTCTAATAGGGTTATCAACAAGACTTGGGTGCATAAGAGTTACCGACGGACACTTGACGGTACCATTGAGGACCGACGATATAAGAAGGAAGGACATACAAAAGAACTTCAAAAAGTTGACACCAGGGCTTGGGGTAAATGAGAAAAGGACTTATAAGGATGA